>APFE030836216.1:9497-48863 GCA_000404065.3 Pinus taeda | reverse complement strand
AAAAATGGGGAGGTGGTGGGCCACCACCCCCACCACCCCACGACTCTCCAACCACATTACATTTAATATTGGCATAATGATAAGCTGAAGGTGGCGGGACTTGAACCCGCCCATCCAATGTGGCTGGCCCGCCTCCTTGGCACCCTCACAAACCTCACTCTAATTAATGCGGCCCATATACATGTAACTGAAACCCCATGTCAAATCAAACATGTGATGCCGCCATATTAACACAAAATGCCACGGTTACAAAACTAACCAAAACTCCCCAAAATAATGTGGCGATTAGAACAGTCAATGCGTCAATGTTAAAAAATGGGCGTGAGCGGTATGGAACCAAAACCTCCCCCTTCCTAGATTCCTCCACCACCAATAGGCCACAACGGTCTTTGTTGACAAATTCACCCGGAAATTTAAATAAAACTCATTTGCAAAGTGCACGAAGGGAGATGGAGGAACCAAGAGTGGGCACACTTTTCGAGACAAATAATTTTTTAATTAATTTTTAATGCATGTGGAACCATGAATTTTGCAGGAGGGCCAAATTTCCACTTTGTTAGATTTTGACAAATTTTGAATAGTTGCAGCACTTCTCGATGCCATGAACGCGATGGCACTGTCCGTTTCTCCATCAGATTTTTGCATTTTTCAGCCATTTTCAATATGAGCGTGGAACCATGATCGCTGCAAAAACAAGGAGCAGAGCTATGATCCTTGCAATTTTCCTGAGGAGGTAATTTTTCTCCATGTCGGAATATAATGAAGTTTATACTTGGTTTTCACAGTTTTCCACAGGGATCGCAATGGTGAAGTCAAATTTGCCTTTGGAGTTGCAGATTTCCAGTCCACCCATGGAGCATAATCTTTGGGGAATCTAGGGAGAATCTAAAAGATTCCTTGAGCCCCAGATTCTCAACTTCTCATAATTCAGATTTTGGACAGTTGATTTTGCACTATTCAATGCCACAATTCTGATGGTGCATTCAGATTTCTCATTCTCTCATTTCATTTTTGCAGCTGCTTTTCTAAGTGCCAGTACAGATGTCTACATTCATGTGCGAGCAGTCATTTCCATGCGATTAATGCCATGAGATCGATGGTCCGAGCAGCTTTAGCAGTTTTACATCTGCTTCTTCAGATGGCCCTTGGTTGTGAGGTATATGTTGTGTTCATGTACTTCTTCTTTATACATTATGATGCACAGATCCTTGTTGATGTTTGATGTGGGATCTTGTTTCTTACCCATTTTTATGATTCTTGTTTGATGTGATGTGGAATTGCCTATGTGATGTACTTGTTGTCATGATTCATCATGTTATGTTTTGAGATACCCTTTGTTGTATGCTTATGGGATACTCATGTGTCACCATGCATGATTTCTTTGAGATCCCTTTTATGCCATGTTGGCGGGATGCTCATCATGCATGAGTTTTTATGTTATACTGATAGGAGTCTTTTGATCAGGGGTTCCTATAGTGGAACATCTCTTAGAGCCACTCCTGCATGAGGGCATTTTCCTGGTATGATAACGACATCACCTCTATGTACATCATCACTATTGACAACACTTAAGGCAGTGGCTTACACCATCTTCACACCAGGGCCCAGAGACGTAGTCCCTCCTAGATGAACTCCGTTATCAATGGCTTATGTTTTTTATGTTGCTGATGATTGTTATGTTCCTATTCTTCACAACATGCATACATATTCATTTATTTTCTTTTAAAAATGCAATTTAACACACCACGAAAGTAAAATCTCTTGGAAGGGTCCTTCGTCACACATGGACCTAGATCAAGTCGATTTGTAGGCTCAAGATACACTAATGGAGAATTCTCAAAGGTGTCCGCTTTGTCTGAGGCATCATTGAAATCTTCGAGGAAATAGAATAATGGGAATATATCCCCATCATCCCATGGCAACACCCATTGTAGGGAAAAAGTTGAGGCAAGATCTCATCGCCATACTTACACCAGAGACAAGAAGGAAAGGTATAACCACTTTCGATCTTCGAATGTTCATTTCGATTATAATCATGTTGTTAACGATAAATGTAAAACATGGCATCAAAAAACATGTACCTTTTGTGGATTACACAACCATTCATTTTCTAAGTGTTGGAAAAGAATGGCAACACACAAAAGGATGAGACTTGAAAGACCCTCTCAATAGAAAGTAAAGAAACATGTTAAGCAGATCTAGAGGAAGAAAACCTATTGCACTCATTGCAATAGAAGTGGCCATCAAAGAGCTACTTGTTGGAGGCTCCATCTAGAGCAACGCCTTAAAGACAAAGTGTTGATGCATGAACTAGGTGAAATGATTGATTGACAAGCAAGACCATCACAGGGTGATGACCCATTGATCGTGATAAGTGAAAAATGGTTTCTAGATATGTTAGCATCTCATGGTCATACTTTTGTAAATCATTTGTTTCATTTTAAAATGTAAAAATTATGATGTGTTTTCCATCACTTTTTCAACAAC
Organism: Pinus taeda; assembly: GCA_000404065.3. NCBI lineage: Eukaryota > Viridiplantae > Streptophyta > Pinopsida > Pinales > Pinaceae > Pinus > Pinus taeda. The sequence goes on along the minus strand of APFE030836216.1, from coordinate 46,376 downwards.
AATGATGTCCGAAATTATTTTGAGTTGCATGATAAACTGTGAAAGTGATGTCGTGTTTCCATCACTTCTCCAGAAAATAGTGTTTGGCCTTGTCTTTGTAAATCATGTGTTGCAGTGATGATGAGTTTTCCATCACTTGTTGAAGCAATAATGATATGTTGTCATTGTTTTCGTAGCTGGACTATTGTGTCCATATTGTTGTAAAGTTAACCACCAAGTATGTGTTATAAACTCGTGGCAAGTGTGGGACATTTGGGTCATCAGTTGGTCATGACAGTCAAGCATGTACTTTGCAAAACAATGTACTATAGGTTGTAGAGGTAGCAGGTGTCGGCTCGTCGCTTAATGCTCCAAAGAACAAAGGTGAAGGAAATGGAAGCGAGACCTTTCAGGTTGCTTGTGATGTAGACAGGGTACAGAGAAGTTGTAGATTATTGTTCATGCTTATGGAGGACTAAAAGCTTCTCAGTGGGGAGGATTGATCCAGGTGGCTCTAGAGAGACACACAAGACAAAGAGGGCTTATGAATTCTTGAAAATCAAAGTGTTCAGAATCGCGGTAGTGTGAATGGTTCGTCAATCCGAATCCGTATGCGAAAGTTAGAAGCAGTCAAAGTTGGGTTGACTTTTTGATACTGGGCAGGCTTAAGGAGGCCACAATTTGGAATTTTTCCGGCCACTAGATTCCAGCCAACCTGGGCTAGATTCCGGGCAAAATTGTGTGGTCGTTAAAATGACTCCTATGATAAAAGATACGAAATTTCAAAATTTCCATTTTATTATTAAACATTAAAAAAGAATTTAAAAAAAAAAAGGAGAGGTGGTGGGCCACCACCCCCACCACCCCACAACTCTCCAACAACATTACATTTAATATTGGCATAATGATAATCCAAGGGTGGTGGGGCTTGAACCAGCCTGACTAGTGTGGCCGGCCTGCCTCTTGGGCACCCTCACCAACCTCACTCTAATTAATGCGGCCCATATACATGTAACCGAAACCCCATGTCAAATCAGACATGTGATGCCACCATAATAATGAAAAATGCCACGGTTACAAAACTAACCAAAATGTGCCAAAATAATGTGGCGGATCCAACAATCAATGTGTCAGTGTTAAAAAATGAGTGTGAGCGAGTATGGAACCTAGAACCTCCGCCTTCCTAGATTCCTCCACCACCAACAGGCCACAACAATCTTTGTTGAAAAATCCGCCCGAAAATTTATATAAAACTCATTTGTACAGTGCACCAGGGGAGATGGAGGAACCAATAGCTGGCATGCTTTTCAAGACAAATTAATATTTAATGCAGGTGGAACCATGAATTTTGTAGGAGGGAAAGCCGAATTTCCTCTTTGTTAGATTTTGACAAATTTTATATGGTTTCAGCACTTCTCGATGCCATGAACATGATTTTATTCTTCGTTTCTCCATTAGAGTTCTGCATTTTTCGGCGAGTTTTAGTATGAGGGTGGAACCATGATTGTTGCAGAAACAAGTAGTGGAACAACAATCCTTGAAATTTTCATGAGGAGGTAATTTTTGTCCATGTCGGAATATAGTCAAGTTTATACTTGTTTTTCACGAGTTTCGGCAAAGTCAAATTCGCCTTTGGAGTTGCAGGTTTCCAGTCCACCCATGGATCAGAATCTTTGGGGAATCTAGGGGAATCTAAAAGATTCCTTGAGCCCCAAATTCTAAACTTCTCAGAATTCAGATTTTGGACAGTCGATTTTTCACTATTGGATGCCACAAATTTGATGGTGCATTCAGATTTCTCATTCTCTCATTTCATTTTTCCAGCCACTTTTCTAAGTGCCAGTGCAGATATCTACATTCATGTGCAAGCAGTCATTTCCATGCGATTGATGCCGTGAGATCAATGGTCCGAGCAGCTTCAACAGTTTGACATCTGCTTCTTCAGATGGCCCTTGGTTGTGAGGTATATGATGTGTTCATGTACTTCTTCTTTATGCATTGTGCTGCATAGATCCTTGTTGATGTTTGATGTGGGATCTTGTTTCTTACCCATTTTTATGATTCCTGCTTGATGTTTTGCGGAATTGCCTATGTGATGTACTTATTGTCATGATTCATCATGTTGTGTTTTGATATCCCCTTTGTTGTATGTTGATTGGATACTCATGTGTCGCCATGCATGATTTCTTTGAGATCCCTTTTATGCCATGTTGGTGGGATGCTCATCATGCATGAGTTTTTATGTCATACTAATATGAGTCTTTTCACTGAGGGTTCCTGTAGTGGAACATCTCTTAGAGCCACTCCTACGTGAGGGCATTTTCTTGGTATGATAATGACATCACCTTTATTTACATCATCACTATTGACAACACTTAATGCAGCGACATACACTATCTTGACACCGGGGCCCGGAGACATAGTCCCTCCTAGATGAACTCTGTTATCAATGGCTTATGTTTTTATGTTGTTGATGATTGTTATGTTCCTCTTCTTTAGAGCATGTAGATGTATTCATTTATATTCTTTTAAAAATGAAATTTAACACATCACGAAAGTAAAAGTTCTTGGAAGGGTCCTTCGTCGCACCCGAATCTGTATCATTAGATCATCAAATGTAACAGATGCTTTATGTATGATTAATTTAATTATGCAACAATTTTAGTTTCCTGTTACAAGGTTTGTTGAGCTTAGAGAGATCTTCAAAAGTGATGTATATTTATAGGAAGCCTATGTAGTTAGTGACAATGCACACGAAAAACATATATAAATGATTGAGCTACATGAATCAATAATTGTTCATAGATAATAAACATTGTAGTCATAGATGTTCTATGAGGGATAATTTGATACATGAAAATTGTATGAGAGGATTATTGACCATGCTTCCAAGCTAACATGAAAATATTTATGGAAGTATTTAGAATATGTCAACAAGAAAAAGGGAGGAGCTAGAATGCCGGATTATACCATCCATTTCCAATTCCTAGCAAGCTTTGGGATTTGATCAATATGGCTTTGTTTTGGCTTTTCCTCGTACACAAAAAGGAAATGATTTGTTTTATCTTGGTGTGGATAAATTTTCTAAACTAGCACATTCATTGATTATACAAGAACTAATGATGCACCTAGTGTGGAAATTTTATTCTTTAAATAAATTTTGAGGTTACATGAATTGTCAAGAAGCATCATATTAAATAGGGATACAATATTCATGAGTCAATTTTGAAGAAACTTATGGAATAAACTAGGAACCATCTTAAAATGCAATTCAACTTATCATCTAAACATAGATGGAAAATGAAGGTTGTAAATAGAATTCTCAGAAACATTCTAAAATGTTTAGCAAATGAGCATCCCAAGAATTGGGATAAAGTGCTTGCTTGATCTCAATATGTTTGTAATGATTCACATAATATAAGTACAGGGATGACCCCGTTCCAATTTTTATATGGAATGCACGTTAGGGGAGTGTATGAATTAAGTAGCTCAAGAAATTACGACCATAGAAGTGCAGTAGGTGAATATTTTGTAGTGAGTATGGAAGAATTACATGAAGGCTTAAGTAGAAGATGTTGGTGAATGGAAGCAGGTATAAATCAAGAGAAAATTAGAAGAGAATATTACTATATTTCAACGTTGGATATCTCATAATTGAATATTTGAGAAAGTAAATATTTCATGTAGGGACATATAACAAAATAAAACTCAAGAAAATTGGTCCATGTAATATTTTAAGGAATTTTTTTTCAAATTATCATGAGATAGAACATCTAGAAGAAATTATAATGTTGGAATTTTTAAATGTAGCATATCTATATCCCTTTAAGGAGTCAAACAATGTTATAGTAGATACACCTGTAAGTGATGAAGATTAGACTAGAAAGTGGATGAAATAGTTTTGTAGAGTAGCTAAGAGGACAATTGAAGCCATATTACATTAAAAGATAATTAATAATACCAGAGGTAAAAATTATGAAGAATATTCTGTGAAATGGAAGCATAAACGAGTGTAAAATGTTATGTGGATGACATATGCATACATCATGAAGCATGGCACTAGTGTTGAGGAGATGATGAAGAGTTATTTTCCTTCCTAGGAGTCTAATGGAGTAGTGTCTACAATTCAAAACTACACATGAACTTATTAGTTAGAAACCCCATTTATCAAGGGATTTGGTGGCAAAATTTATCTCCAAGAGAAGTTGGTTTCTCTAAATTTACAATGTTTTCATTAGATATAGTCTAGAATGAATTTATTAGGAAGTTAAACAAGTGTTATTTACTTCCTATGTAAAAGGTGGATCTAAATATTATTGGAATTTGTTAGAGAAGGTAGGAAATATATTTCGTTTATTAGATTGATTGAAAAAGAAACCTCTTAGAAAAAATACTCATACGTAATTAAATAGAAGCATAAGTGAATTATATAGATATTGGAGAGTATGAAGAAGGAAAAGAAAGAGATTTGTGAGTGCAAAGGGATTGTGTGTGATCGTAACTACTATTTTCCATTTTCATTCTAGAATTGGTAGTTCTCTCTTAATTTTATGTGTATGCATTAGTGCGTGTATTTTAGTTCGAGATTGTCACACTCTTAATTTTTTCCAAGTTGTCAAAATATAGTTTTATTGTAGGAAGCATAATGAGATGAATTTGAAACTTATAGTTTTGTGTATTCAACATTAAAAGGAGATGGTGGTTGATTAATGAACTTAACGCTTAAATTTTTTGGACCTCCAGACCAATGTAGTAAATAATGCCAACACATATCCAAGATGGGACCCAGCAAGAAAATATTTAGGCATCTATTTCATTATACAAAGTAGCATTTGCAAAGTCCCTTGTACCATCAGATTAACCCAGATATCCCCATTGATCTAGTTTTGTATAGGAGCATTTGTTGTCAAATTTCTTGGACCCCAAAATAATTCTCAACTCGACACATAAACCTTCTGGTCACAATTGTAATAAAGGTAAGAGTTTATTTTATTTTATTAAAGTTTGACACAATTACCAAAATCTAGGCATACATACATCCAACCTAAAACAGTTTATAAACCCCCTCATACAACAATGCTTTAGAAATGCATCCAACACGAAAAGATATCTAGCTCTATGTAAAAGTTATAAAAATCTCCCGATATTAAAAACAAACTAGATGATCCCCATGTGAAAAACCAAACAAGAGAAAAGAAAATGATTTAGGTGACCATAGCATTAGCATATCATCTATTGGAGTTTATTATTTGAATATAGTATGAGTAATTTTATTTTAAATATTTTATCTTGAATTTTAATATTAATAATATTTCTTTATTTAAAGATGGAAATGGAAAGTGTATATTGTTAATATGAAATTCTATGGTAAAGTATTGATATAAATGGCTTATTTAATATTTAAAAAAAAAAAATGTATAATACAATTCACATGAAGAAAATATCCTTTTTACATATAAAGATTAACTTTTTTTTGAATAATATGTTGTTTATTAAAATTTATGTTAAATAGTTGATATTTTTCAATTATAGTTTTGGGTGGGTTCAACTAATAAATATTTCAAATAAATGTGAATTTTTATTTCTGAAAAAACCACCCTATCTTCATTTTGAATATTTCGCATGTGACACTACATTTTCACTCATTATAACACGATATTATTTGTAATGAATTCTCATAAACATCATTCTTGTGTCACCAATAAAGCAATGTGTGAGTGTCAAGGAGAGTTTCGCCAAGGCGAGTCACACTCGTCAACTCTACCTAAATGGTCTGCATACTTGCATTTTTGGTAGGATAGGTATCTGTAAGTGTCATATTTGCATTACCAGTGAGGCACCAGAAGGTGTGGTATACTTCCAAGGAGTCTCTCCCAGAGTCAAAGTGGATTTTGGAATTTTTGGTATATGGAAAGCAATGCAGGAACCTCTTGGAAGCTCACCCCAAGCCTATGGTAGGTAATAGATCCAAGAGAACCTATGCCACCATGCAAGGGATTCCCTACTTGAAGGTAGGGAAGACCCACGCGATGGGAATACATCAATGGACATATCACCCAAGCTTGAGATCGATAACGCCATGAAACACCTTCAAGTCACATTGGAAGAGCGGAAAAATCTTGATGTAGATATGGGAGTCAACCATAACTCTAAGATAGACCCGTGGATGAGAAGACTATCTCGAGGGATCTTGTGTAGCGGTAAAGCCTATCTTTGGGGGGATTGCAAATATGCTTATCTAAGACATCGCATGAGGTAGAGATGACGCTCCATGTCAGAGTCATGGTGGAAATGAAAGGAAAGGATTCATTGCAATACCAATGAGAAAAGACTTAATTCTATAGAAAATATATGGATAGGTTTACCCTTTGAATATCAAAACCCTAGGTGGAAATACTTCCTATTGGTAGAGCCAAATTTTTCATTCATGCGATTTGACGAGAGAATAATTATGTCGGCAGAAAATTCCTAAAGGGTTGGATTCTGTAAATTAATTTAATTAATAATCGAGATGTATGTCACTTGATGGACCTGAGATCATCAATAGTTAGATCCCGTGATGAAAAACTAATGACATAGAACCATCGTTTAAGTTAGACCCTAGAATCCTGTAACTAATCATGAATTTGGAATTAAATTAGAGCACGGGGATCTGGGATCCAGGAAAGGAAACCTTGAAAGGTCGGAAGTCCCAGGATTCTCAAACACCAAAATCTAGTAATTAAATGTGAACTTAATTTAATTAGAGATTCAGGAACTGGTATTGAGGACTTCCATGGGAGAGGTGATAATATATTATTGTGTAGAGGTGAAAATATTTTTGGAAATATTTAGAATCTGTCAACACAAAAAAGGGAGGAGCTAGAATGCAAGGTTGTACCATCCATTTCCAATTCCTAGGAAGCCTTGGGATTCGATCAATATGGATTTTTTTTGGATTTTCCTCGTACACAAAAAGGTAATGCTTTCTTTTATGTTGTTGTGGATAAATTTTCTAAAACTACACATTTCATTTATTATACAACTAATGATGCACCTAGTGTGGAAAATTTATTCTTTAAATAAATTTTGAGGTAAATAGAATTCTTAGAAAAATTCTATAAAGTTTAGCAAATGAGCATCCCAAGAATTGGCAAAATATTCTTGCTTGATCTCAATATGTCTGTAATGATTCACATAATAGAAGTAACTCTGGAATGCACACTAGGGGAGTGTATGAATTAAGTAACTCCAGAAATCAAGACCATAGAAGTGCAGTAGGTGAATATTTTGTAGTGAGTGTGCAAGAATTACAGGAATGGTTAAGTAGAAATTTAGCAAAGACAGAGCTCTGCCACAATATCCTCGATTATCGCGTGTCCACCCGCAATGAATTGACTTAATCGATCGCTGCCTCTTCCTTTCCTTAACACGGAGCGGAAATAGTAAATAGAGGATAAAGTAGGTATAAGCAAAGAGAAAACCTGAAGAGAAGACTTCTTTATTTCAATGTTGGATATCTCGTAATTGAATATTTGAGAAAGTAAATATTTCATGTAGGGACATATAACAAACTAAAACTCAAGAAAAGTGGTCCATGTAATATTTTGAGGAAATTTTCTTCAAATTATCACGAGATAGAACATCTAAAGACATTATAATATTAGAATTTTTAAATAGAACATACATATATCCATTTAAGGAGTCAAACAATGTTACAATAGATACACCTGTAAGTGGTGAATATTAGACTAGAAAGCGGAAGAAATAGTTTCCTAAAGTAGCTAAGAAGACAATTGAAGCCATATTACATTAGAAAATAATTAATAAGACGAGAGGTAAAACTATCAAGAATATTCAGTCAAATGGAAGCATAAACGAGTGTAAAATGTTATATGGATGACATAAGCATACATCATGAAGTATGGCACTAGTGTTGAGAAGATGATGAAGAGTTATTTTCTTTCCTAGGAGTCTAATGGAGTAGTGTCTGCAATTTAAATTTACATATGAACTTATTAGCTCAAACCCCCATTTACCAAGGGATTTGGTAGAAAATTTTCTCTAAGAGAAGTTGGTTTCTCTAAATTTACAATATTTTCATTAAATATAGTCTAGAATGAATTTGTAAGGAAGTTAAACAAATGTTATTTACTTCCTATGTAAAAAGTAGATCTAAATATTATTGGAATTTGTTAGACAAGGTAGGAAATATATTTGGATTATTAGATTGATTGAAAAATAAACCTCTTAGAAAAAAGACTCATATATAATTAAATAGAAGAATAAATGAATTTTATAGATATTGAAGAGTTTGAATAAGGAAAAGAAAGAGATTTGTAAGTGAAAAGGAATTGTGTGTGATTGTAACTACTATTTTCCATTTTCATTCTAGAATTGGCAGTGCTCTCTTAATTTTATGTGTATGCATTAGTGTGTGTATTTTAGTTATAGGTTGTCGCACTCTTAATTTTGTTCAAGTTATCACAAACTATAATTTCATTGAAGGAAGTATAATAAGATGAATGTGAAAGTTATAGTTCTATGTATTCAACTTTACAAGGATCTCGTGGTTGATGAATGAACTCAACACTTAATTTTTTGGACCTCTAGACGAATGTAGTAAATAATGCCAACACATATCCAATATGGGACCTAACAAGAAAATATTTGGGCATCTATCTCATTAGACAAAGTACCATCAAATTGACCCAGATATCCACTTTGATCTAGTTCTATATAAGGGCATTTGTTGCAAAATTTATTGGACCCCAAAATAATCCTAGACTAGACACATATACCTTCTGGTCACAATTGTAATCAACGTAAGGTTTAATTTATTTTATTAAAATTTTCCATAATTAACAAAATCTTGGCATACATACACCCAACCTAAAAAAAATAAACTCCCTAATACAACAATGGTTTAGAAATGCATTCAACGCGAAAAGAGATCTAGCTCTATATAAAAGCTGTAAAAATCTCGAGATATTGAAAACAAACAAGATGATCCCCATGTGAAAAACCAAAACAGGAGAAAAGAAAAGGATTTAGGTGGTTGTAGCATTAGTATATCATCTATTGGACTTTATTATCTGAATATATCATGACTAATTTTATTTTTAAATATTTTGTCTTAAAATATAGAATAATAATTTCTTTATCTAAGATGGAAATGGAAAGTGTAAGTTGTTAATTTGAAATTCTATGTAAAGTATCGCTTATTTAATAATTAAAAAATGCATAAAAAAATGTATAATACAATTCACATGAAGAAAATTATCCTTTTTACATATAAAGATTAATTTTTTTTGAATAAAATAATATTTATATAAATTTATGTTAAATAGTTGATATTTTTCCATTATAGTTTTGGGTGCATTTAACTAATAAATATTTCAAACAAATGTGAATTTTTATTTTAGAAAGAACCATCTAATCTTAATTTGAATATTCCGAATGTGACATTACATTTTCACTCATTATAACAACATATTATTTGTAATGAATTCTCATAAACATCAATCTTGTGTCACCATTCTTGTGTTACCAATAGAGGAATGTATGAGTGTCAAGGGAGTTTCACCAAGGCTAGTTGCACTCATCAACATTACCTAAATGGTCTGAATACTTGCATTTTTGTTAGGATAGGTATCTGTAAGTGTCATATTTGCATTACCAGCTAGGCACTAGAAGGTGTGGTATAGTTCCAAGGAGTCTCTCGTAGAGTCAACGTGGATTTTGGAATTGTTGGTGTATGGAAAGAAAGGTAGGAACCTCTTAGAAGCTCGCCCTAAGCCTATGGTAGGTAATAGATTCAAGAGCATCTATGCCACCATGCGGGAATTCCATACTTGATGATAGGAAAGGCCCACGAGATGGAAATACATTAATGAACCTATCACCCAAGCTCGATATCAGTAACGCCATGGAACACCTTCAAGTCACATTAGCAGAGTGACGAAATATTGATGTAGATATATGAGTCAAATATAACTCTGAGATAGACCTGTTGATGAGAAGACTAGCTTGAGGAAGCTTGTGCAGCAACAGAGCCTATATTTGTGGTTAAAATCCCAAGTTTTGGGGGCAGAAAGCCCATTTTTTTGTATGAAAAGTGTAAAGTCTTCGCAATTTGTGGTCGTGGAGCACGTAGATGTAAAGTGTCATAACGGGTTTCCACCCTTCTTTTATGTAATTTGTGTCGGCTTAAGAAGATCTACCCATGGTCTGAGTCTAAGGCAGATTTTGGTGATTAATGATGAATTTAATGGGTCGTTAGTGAAAAGAGCGAAGAGTCTTAGAGTAGAAGAGAGGCTCTGCAGCTCTGTACGCAGAGGCCTAGGGTAGAAGTCCACAGCTGAGTGCGCGGACTCCTACAACAATTTGTGCAAGGTAATTAAGAGTCTGTAAGAGGATCTAAAGCATTAATAAAGAAGTTTACTCTGGAAATATCTATGTTTGATCTATTTACTTCCATTATGAATGAATGCGATTATTTTATGATGTATGTTGGGTTGATGATTTAATGATATATTTATGCACAAATGTGTATGTTTTCCTTTCTTATAAGAACACGAGTAATAATATTTGTTTACGCGAAGAACATCTTAATGCATCTTGATGTTATCAGATATTTGAGCTAATCTCGGTAAAAATAGACGTAAGAGTAATCATAGCGGCGCGTAAGTAGCTAATCACCAAGTTAGGTTCTGCGAAAGACAGATGTAGACCTTCGTGAAGATCTAGGGGCCGAATAAGAGAAGTATATGAGTAAGCCCTAAAAGGCTTATCGATCTACACAAAGGTAGAACTAGGGTATAAATGATATCACTACCATCTTTGGGTGCGGAAACTTGGTTCCAGAATCCCCTCATACTACTTCAAGTGAGACATTAGTTCCGTACTCCACGGATTGATGCCAAAATGGCCAGTAGTGTAGGGATTTGTTTGGCTAAGTTAATGTTGAACTTGGGTCAGGGCCCACTAAGTCAATAGTAATCATGAATTTGGAATTAAATTAGAGCACTGGGATCTCAGGTCCAGGAAAGGAAATCTTGAAGTCTAGAAGTCTCGGGATTCTCAAACACCAAAATCCTGTAAATAAATGTGAGCTTAATTTAATTGGGGAGTCAGGAACTGGGATTGAAGACTTCCACAACGACAGGTGATAATATATTATTTTCCATAGGTGACATCAACTTGACTTGTTGATAGACATGTGACAAGTAGTTCTAGGTTTTTCAGGTACTGAGAGGTCCATATCTAGGTGACACATGGACCTCTCACAGGTTGACATGTGCCAAAGATGATGTCAACATGATGCCACCCTAGCAATCAAGAATTCCAAAGGTTGGAATCCTATAACATAGTATTAATTGAATTTTTGTAGAGTAGTGAGCACTAGCAATCATTAATTCATGGTGCATGAGACGATGAAGAACTTCTCTATCATCCAAGATAGTTGACCCAGAAGCCTAGAGGGCTCGAAAGCCTGAAATCCCATAACCAATTTAAAATTAATTGTTGAGAATTTTTCAAGAACGCATGAATGCGGTATTATAAGCTTGAACTGTTGTGACTGCATTTAAGCAGTAATCTCGCTATGATTATGAGATTTAGTTCGAGATTTCTATCTCAATAAGTTGAGGGAGCTGCTAAGTTATAGTTTATCAAAAAAGGAGACAAAAGAAAAAAAAACGTATACTGCATTCGGGTATGCTACAGATCAGTATCTGAGTGGTAGGTATTAGAGTGGTTTGGTACCCCATTTCTTCAATGTTAAAGGAGGGGTTGGGTATGTTACAAAAACGAGAAGGTACAAAGGAACTTGAGCTACATACCCTCATCATACTAGAATACAATTAAATTTGATGAATAAAAAATGATGGATGAATTTATAAGAGAAGAATAAGTGTGCCATCCACAATTTATTTGGAAGATAAAAGAATGTAAACCATAGTCACTAAGAGAAAGGAGAGATAATATTTCATAGGAAAGGGCTCCGAACCCCTAGAATTTCACGTTAAGACCAAAAAATTTCAAGGGAATAATTATAGTATAAATTTCATTACCTCATTCAAACCTATCCCAAATCCCACACAATTAGAAAGCTTCAAAATAGAAAGGGAAATTTTACTAGGGAATACCTAAAATGCTAGGAAAATGGAGAACATCATCTAGCCTAAAATTGTCCAAATAGAAAGGGGAATTATAGATCAATCATACATCATATCCAAGAAGCATCCACGGTGAAACATGTAGCCCAAAAGTTTCAAAGCATCAATGTAGTTATAGATGCCTAATAGGTAGACCATCAACCCTTAATGGCCAAAATAGGATGTAAGATAAATGCTTAAATTGTTATAGTCGTTATAGACCTAATTTCTAGTCAAAGTTGTGTGTCACCTAAGTTACTATATTTTTTTCAATTAATCAAAACAAAACATATAAAATCATGGCTAGTGCATCTAGCTACTCAGACAGAAAGGAAGGTAGCAAAATTTGTCTTAGATTATGTATTAGAAATGAATTGACTACGAATTGTGGCAAATTTGAATGTCCTGCCATTGAGGTCATAAATGTGTTTATCGACATGGATTGGATGGAGAAGCACAAAGTTATTTTAAATTGTATAGATATGACCTTTAATTTCATTGATGATGACCCGAATGCACGAATAATGAAGGGAATACACAAACCCATAATTTTAAGAAAAAAGTATTGTATGCAAATGAAGCAGTGTGCTAGGAAAGGCTATAAAATTAATGTTGTTTAGTTGATTAATACAACATGAAATGGGTGCATCCATGGGGTCTTGTGTAGTGGTTTGAGGATGCATCCATGCTACTAGAGCCTAGGAAGAAGCCTAACATTAGTGCTTCCCTCCCCTAGTCATCATCTAAAGCATGAGACTATTATTTCCCTACCATGACAATGGTTAAGCCCTTGATACCCATCAATAGCGTGCTACTAATCCTAATGACATCCATATCCAAATCTTATGGAAATGATTCCCAATCAAGGTTGTGTGGAAAATCCCATTCATCTACCATATGCGTCCAACGACATTATAGAAAAAGTTACCTAATTATTGCACATACCATGTTCATGATGATGGTATGTGGAATTTGTGAAAGTAGATCTTCCCACTCTGAATCAACTTGCACTGGCTGCCTGGATATCGCGACTCTTCTTGACTTGGTATGTCAAACTATTGCGGATACAGTTGCTATGGAGTACACAGTCCGAAAATGTACGAGAGATGCTGAACATTGAAAATGACCTTACTCCCGAAGAGGTGGAGGCCATCAAGAGTCGAGCTCCTTGGGCTTTTCGATGACTGAACTCACTTATTGAATTTTATTATTATACAAATCAATGACTACCTTCTATTTCTTTGTCTGCAGTATTTTGTAAGAGACTGGTGTGTTTTAAAAAGTCGTTTACTGTAATTGTTATTGATATGTTTCGCCACTATTCAATCCCTTATTTATACATTTATTCTTCCTCACAGTAAGTCGCATTTTCACAGATTTTGGAAAAAAAATAAAATTCGGAAAATTTCCGATGAAATTCTGATGGAACGAAATCTTTGGAATATCAATGCAAAATAATATCTGTGGATTGTCATATAATTAGATGATCATCACCTTCATATTATAAGTGTTTCACGATAATTTACGTGGCTAGTTATATATTATTTTCATTTATTTTTTCAACATGTGACCTAACTCATAACATCATATTAAATATTTTATTAATAAGAAACAATTTGTTAGAAAGTGATGGCCATTATATAACCGAATTTTTTATTTAACATTTCAATATAATTTTTTTTGGAAATGTTATTAGGCACAATTGTCTTGTTCCTAGTGTTTTTTGGTTAATAATATTATATTTTTCATCTTCGCAGTAGTCTATAATGCGACTTTTTGAAAGTCTTTTCGGCGGATTTTTCCGGTCAAAATCCGGCATCAATTCATTGGAATCCCAAGTTTGATAGCTAGTTTCTGCACAATCAATGGCTCCAAGGGGTTTTTCAGGGCCCTGAATCCAAATATGCAGTTAAAAAACCATTTTAACTGCTAAAAATCAAGATTTAACCCCATTTCTTCCGCCGGATTCCGTCACCGGAATCTCCAAAAAGTCGCATTATAGACAACTCCTTCATCTTCATAGTCACTGGATTATTTGTTATTAAAATGTTAATAACACTTTTTTTTTTTCAAATATTTTGTAAAACATAATCATGAAAATAAATTTATTCAAAAAAATCAATAAAATTACCATAATTGTTTATAAAATTATGTAATTAATGATTAATAATATATTTAGTTTTCAAAGGAAACCTATTCAAAAAATACCATAACTATTTATAAAATTATTCAAAAAATACCATAACTATTTATAAAATTATGCAATTAATTGTTAATAATATTTTTGGTTATTAATGTTAATGGGTAAAAATTAGAGTTTTAGTTAGGGGTATTACTTTCTTTCTATCACGCCCTTTTTTTTGAAATAGGTTAACATTGTTTTAAAATTATGAATTCATTAGTTTATATATATTAATTTTGAGAATTTAATCATCTTAAAATACTAATCATATATCTAAATTACCATAGTTATTATTTAACTAATTATATGCATATATATTTAGATATTTATGAAAATAATTAACACAATTATATTGAATTTTAATGTTATGAAAAAATATTATGTAAAAAATTAAATATATTAAGAAAATGCCTTTTTAAAATCTCATTTATATATTATATTCTTAAACATCGGAATTTACCATTTATATGAAAAAATTGTTCTATTATTTTAGAGTGAAAGAAATTCAAAGATGAACTATTTTTATTAGAAAGGATAAATGTATTATACATATGTTAATTGTAGGAAATATATTTGTTTGTTAGCTTAGAGAGTTTCAAGAACAAAAATAAAGAGATTTGTGTGTGCAAAGGGACTATGCCTTACTTTAACTATTATTTTCCCTTTTCAATCTAGAATCAATAGATATTTCTTATATATATATATATATATATATATATATATATATATATATATATATATATATATATACATTAGTCTCTATGGACTACTTGACTGTCATAGTGAATTGTGCCAAGACATATGTGTGCAACGTAGCAAAACAAGATCTTTACATCTACCCCATTATAGAAACTAACATTTACAAAGCCTTGCAAACCACTAGATTGAGCTAGATGTCCATACTTATATGAAGTTTTATAGAAGTTTCTCTTTTCAAGCTTCTCAAACCACCCAATTATCCAAGAGCAAACTCAAATACCTTATGGAACCCATCATGAGCAAGGTAAGAGATTTTTTTATTTAATTAAAATGTCACATGATTATGGAAATCTTCGCATTTAGACATTTGACCTCAAAAAATTGTGTAAACCATTAGATACAATAATGCTTAGAAATACATCCAACACCAAGAGAGATATGACCCTAAGGAAAGCCTGTGAAAGTGTTCAAATATTGAAGGAAAACTAAAGGGTCTACCTATGTTAACATCTCTTGTTTAGTTGTAGCAATACTTTATCTCTGACCTTCAACGATTTTTCTATTATATGCTAATCATGCCTAAACTTATAATCTTCCTATTGTTATTAGGAAATCTAGTGTCCACTCGGAGCTGTGAGTCCCACTAAGACGTGTAGCTATCTTAGAAACAAACAAACCAAGACTACTTTCGCTTTCCTTTATGAGAAGTAGAGAAGAGGGGAACAAAGGACACCAACCTTAGTCTTGCGCTTGGTTCTTTTCTTGGTTCCTCTCCCTTTTGACAGATCTTTGCCGCTCCTTCTTCGCTTACCCAGCTTCAAAGAGCACCTGTGGAGTCAAAGCAGCATAATACTATCAAAGAACAGAGATATACAATCATAAACAATATAGGACCAGATATATATTGACCACACAAATGCATATATCATCAAACATACAAGAATGTGGAGGAAAACTTGAATAGCTTTATTAATATCAAGAGTAGCAAAGAGGATTACAACCTATTGTTCTAACCCAGCGTCATCCTCCCAGCATGAAAGCCCCTCTTCACTTAATGAAAAGCTTAGATCACCCAACACTATGATATTTCACCAAGAAACCAATAGCACTTCCTTACAAAATACAAGATTCCAGCCTCTTGGATCTCTGTGATGAGGGATCCATATATATATGTTTGCAGGGGGTGAGTCAACTGCTGGGTTTTTGATTAGTGTCCTCTCTCTGATAGTTCTTGGTTCTGCTTGGAGATTCATGATCTCTTACTCATCCCTAGGTGAATTTAGAGAGGCAAGTGTCATAGGAGAAGTTTCTGGAAGATTCCATGATCATCCACCTTGCAAACTGTCTCTGCCATTTGTCTACTCTCACTTATCACACCCTACAGAAGGGCTTTCTAGTATGCATCACACTTTTTGCACTGAGCAAGTGAGATGCATCACACCCTTAGCACTGAGCAGCCTGTATGGTCCAATTTTGACTAGTTTTGAGCAGTTTTCCATAGAGAGCTTCTGGGAGATGATGTAATTAGCTGACCTTGCTCCTTTAGGGTGTGAAGCAACACTTTTAGGGACCTAGAAGACCTTGGTTTATGGACATATATGATTGGGGTTGCGGCACCCAAAAATGTCTATAACAGTTGCCCCCTAAAGCATGAGGTCGTTAATCTTTTGATGTCGGGTGAACTGCTTTATCATGAGGATTCGAAGTTTTTTCGAGGTAGAAGGCGACCTATAATAAGATACAATACAATACATTATCTTCATAATATTTTCACGATCTAGCTGAGGCGGGCATTCCCATGCTCAGCTTTATAAATTCATTTCCATGTACATAGGACTGACAACCGTCTGTGTAGCAGACTGATGATTTAGACGGAGTCATCATCCTTTGATTCAGATGATCATCTGTTCAGCAATGATGTACATTTGATGTCTTTATTTCCCTGAATATATCGCAGCCCGGATGGATGAAACTAGATCCGGGGTCTTCAAACTCGTTCGCCCGGAGTACAAGTCGATTCATGTGAAAAATGTTCTGGAGTCGAACATGGAAAGACATCGCCTGATTACCAGCCAATGATGTAAGCTGTTAACAGGCGTGAGAGGAAACACCGATAATGATGATGACCCTCAAGGTACGACAGTACAATTCACGTGGCGTGAAAATGGGACTTGGCGTCGAACACGATGTAAAATCTTTCGGTCGAAGGCCATTGATGTAAACCTATCACTGGAAGTGAGAAACTTGCCATTGAGGAATGCAAGCTTCAAAGTACTGAAAGGGTTGTTCTTAGGTCGACCTCTCAGATAATGAGCTGACGTCAACAAGAAGTGACCCATCGTAGGAGAGCCTTAATGAATCCCACATCTATGACATGGAACGGAGCAAATTATTTTGTGGAGGTGAAAACGATCTAATGATACAAGGTTCAGGGTGGCGGTCATGAAAGAATGGAGCGTGAACGTATTGTAGCGGATGAGACACAGGTGAATTCTCTGAGCGACTTCTCTTGAACATACCAGCAACACTGAAATGAATTGGTAGCATTAACCCCAAAGATGGATGGTACGATGGACCTATGGTGATATGACCAGTGAACGGAATAACCCAACCCGACTCGGACATGGAGTGAAAGTGTCATGTTCAAGAGCGACTTGCTATTAGTGAAGTTTCTTCAAGTTTTCTTCCTAATTTTCCCCAGTCATTGCTGACCAGTACCTCTTTATTTTTATCAAGCTTGAGGAGGATAACATATGCTTGTTCTATAATTCGCCCTTCGGGCGAACCTGTCACCATGTTTTAACGAGCGTAGCGACAATGAAACTCGTTCTCGTCTATATGGACATTTTTGTTGCTATTGATTTTAACAAGTTTAACGACAATGATAACTTGGTCCTTTTTCAATTTTAAAGAGTCTGAAAAGGGATGGAAAGGAAACTCTAATAATCCTTTTTCGTCATATAATCCCTTAAGTCTGAAAAAGTATAAAATAATACAAAAGGGATGAATTTTCGATAGTTTTAATGAGCCGAACAAGACAAGCGCTTGATCTTTTTGTGTAATAATCCCTGAGGTCCAAAAAGATTAAAATCTAGAGGAGGGATAGCAATTTCGATAGCTTTAACGAGCTGGAGAGGACAATCACTCAGTAATATTTTCATATTTTACGAGTCAGGTGAAAAGAGCTTAAAGGAGACTTGTTTTTTGAGGAATGAGTGATGATTTCAGGTAGCAGCTGATTCCAGGTAAGGTTTGGAATTTTCCAATCATGATAGTGTCACAAGGATGGATAACAAGATCACTCATCGTAGATGTTCCTCAAAAAGGGTAAACAATCAAATGGAGGTGTATGATCGGCTAAAATCGGCTAAAACAGAGTGGAGGTGATGATGAGAACATGACCAAGGCTCAAAAGCTGATTATAATGTATTCACAGTGGTTATTTACCGGAGATTGGTTCATTTTTTAATGAGCTTAAACTCTGGGGGGAAAATTTTGCTCATTGCTTAGGTTTAATTTTTAACGAGCTTGAACTTCACATAAAAACTGCTCGTGCCAGTCATATAATAAGGACATCTCATCGATATATTCCATTTTTATGGAGCTCACACCTTTCAAAGCTTTTCTTTGTATCCTTTCATTATGCAGGCTAGGAACAACCAATCCTACGAGTTTAAAGGGTTTGAGAATCTAGAAAATAAGAAAATAAATGGTCGCTCTTCACTTGCATGCAAAAAGGTTTGCATGCCCCTAGGCATAGTGAAGTAGAGTTTTGAGGTTACCCTTCAATTTTTAGACAAAACATTTGCTCTATCGGGAAAGGCCTACCTTTTCTAGGTTACCCTTCAATTTGTAGACAAAACATTTGTTCTATCGGGAAAGGCCTACCTTCTAACAGATATATCTTATTCTAGTCTAACACCATCTTCCTATATGTACGGGTGTCGGACTAGTCATATATCCTTCGCGGAAACCTACTCTATTCCCAGAGTTTTCTTGCCGAAGCAGGCCAGGGTGCATGCCCCCTGGGTTTCAGTCGTGATCACCGAATTACTCGTGTTCTTCAGGTGGACGAACTGGAGATTGATGAGACATTCCTTGCATGAAACGACCATTTAGGGATGGAATTTGACCATTAACTATGTGTGGGTCGGGGAACAAAAGATGGTCTATGAGTTGGACCACTCGGCCTTGTGCGGAAAACACATTACTCGAAAGAGTGAGGAGACAATGGCTCCCATGCGATAAATATAGTCACACCCAAGGAGTAGATTAGAGTCTAGAGGTCCTTGGACTACCATTATGTTCATATAAACGATTTTCCTTCTCAAAGTAATAGGCACATTTGGAAGGATCCCTAATGGTCGACTGGTTCCTTTGTCAAAGCCTGTCAGATTTCTCATCTCAGGCATAAGCGATGGTGAGCCAAGTGCTTCCCAAGCAGTCGAGGAAAGGAAACTCATAAAATCCCCTTCATCTATGATGGTACCAACCATGACCATTCTGTAAGCTTGTACAATGATTCAGAATGGTACACTAGTCGATAAACAGGTTTTTCCTAGTAGATTCCAATCGAAGGAAACAACTAGGTTGCTTGGAGTTGGGACCAACTAGACGGCCGAATACGAATCTGATGAACTTCCTTCCTATGGTAAAGGAACGAGTATATTTCCCCCATGTTCATTAGAGTCCGTGTTTACAAAAAGAATTTGAACGATGTCGTTCTGATTCTCTTCAGTGACTGTATCATCTGAAGATGGACCTTCTAGAGGCAAGACTGGGTCAATTGCCACATCGACCTTTTGAATTTCGTCTAGTGTGGATTCAGAGGTTTTATCTACAACGATAGATACTTCAACCGACCATAATGGCATGTCAGTTTGATTTTCAAATAGTGATGGACTCAGCAAGATTTTCTTGTATCTAGGAGGAAGCCGCAACAGTGAAGCAAGATAGTTATCCAAGACTCTTTTAGCTTCATCTATGAAGGGACAATGATGGACGACGTGATCACCTTCACACATCTTACAAGGAAATTTACATTTCCTTTTCTGTCCAGATACTTCGCTTTCACTCATTGACGGTGTACTTTCAACATGATCAGAGGTTGATGACACCGGATTGTGCAAACGAGGAGACTAGTACCTTAAGATCCAAGGGATGCAAGGACAATCTCGATGATAGTGATCTCCTTTGCAAATGACACATGGAGATTTAGGCTTGGATGGTGTAGTGTGTGGATTTTCGCTAGACGATGCACGGTTGCCCCTTTTTGCCTTTGGCTCCTTCTTCTCGTTCCCCTTCTTCTCCTTCTTAGTCACTTGATTTTCAGCTTTACCAGCTTCATCAAGCGAAGAGGAAGGAGGAGAGGGAGAAACGGATGAAGTAGAAGGTTGGGGGGTAACTCTAGTATCATCTAGTTGCTAACTTGATTGTTCAGGAATCACGGTGTTCTGAACGATGGAGGTTGAGAAGAGCCATATTAGCAAGCCAATCGTCAATTCTGGAAGTGACAATGTGGCCATATGAGGTGCGCCAACATCTCCCCAAGAGGAGAAAGGACTAGGATTTCCTCCAAGGGGAAATGCTTGGTTGGTGGACCCCATTTTTCTCAACCTAAGACGAACGTGGGAATAGTTATATTATTCTGATTAAAATAAATTTTAGACGCTTTGACACAACTTGTTTTTTCAATTTTTAAGAGTCGAGAAAAAACAAAAGACGACACTAGTCACCTTCAATTTTTAATGAGCCTGAAGTGACAAGTGCTCAGATGGACCTTTTCCTTTAAAGAGTCTGAAAAGGAACGAAAGAGACTACTCTGGAAATCTAGACAAAGGGATTACCAAACCAATCACAAAACTGCAGAATACTTTTTACGGTACGACAATCAATCTTCCGGAATGCTGTGTTCAGTGCATTGCAATCGATGGGGCGTAGACAAACTTCCAAGATAAGGATTTATCGCCTATGTGGTTCCAATATATACTTGACGTTACATGGGAGCACAATTCTGTACGCACTTGTCGTCCAAAGAGGAGAATCAACCCAACTAGCAATGATACGTAGTTCTGGGCTTTTTACGACACTGGAATACGTTTCTAGCCTAGATTCTAATGTTGTTGTTAGGTTCCAAAGATTTTTTTTTCATTGAATTTATTTTTATAGTTGATCTTGCTTTAAGAAATTTTCCTTCAGGTTCACTGTTGTGATTAGATATATAATTCCTAAATTGCAATCTAGATGATAAACAATCATTAATCTTCATTGCAATGAAAATCCTAGCTACTAAGGAAAGAGAAATGAGATTCTTTCAACATAGAGCATAGAACACACACTAGATGCACTATCCTAAATCAAACCAACAAGTAGTCTAAATGCAAATGCACATGCATGTATTTGTTTTCCGCTTTCTTAATGTGTGAATGACAAAAGGAATGTTGAGTATAAATCTGAATTATCTTTTCAAAGCGATAGTACTAACAAATTTCTCTTCAAAACGAAAGGAAGATAATGACAACACTTTGCGATTTTGAATTGAAAATTGTTTTCGAGACTTGAAAAACTAATAATTCAAATCAAATACAAGAGTAACGGTACAATCGACCATCAAGAACAATAGAATTCTATTCTTTGACTGAAAACGAAACTTGCGACACTTCCAAATCAAGAAACGACAGTTCGATTATGCTACTTCTTTGTAAAAGAGAACTAAAAATGGCACACAATACACAAAAACATTCACAGTTCTTTGCAAAATGGAGGAAAAATGATGGAAAGGAAGGGGGTTTCCACAGTGGTACACTAATCACAGACAGCAAAACTTTTGAATAGAGCTAAAGAGAGTGAAGAAAAACCAAAGTCTGAAGGCAAAATTAGCCTTATCTGATCATCACACCTGTTACATAGGGAAACAGGGATGCATCCCACCTACTGCAGAGCGAAGGTGTGATGCATACAGATTTCCTTGAAGAGAGGGTGCGATGGTACCAGGACAAGACTTTAACTTGATTCTTGATCACAGTTTGTAGCTCATTTCATGGATTTAGGCTGAGCAAGTGATGTTCAGTAAATATAAATCACAGGGCTTGATCTAATGAGATTACTAGAGCCACCACCAGGGCAATTAGAATGTTTGCAAATCGATTGTTTAGTTTATAAACAAAACCCAGAGATAGACTGAAGTAGCATTGATCTACTTTGCACTTGCATAGAAAATGCAGTTCGAAGGCTAGATGGCTTGACTTCAGGCTCCGTCTGTAAGCTTATAAAACAAACAAATATAGACAAGAAAACAAGCTATTCACTCCCCAGTGGAGTCGCCATTTTTTAATCGGAAAATCCAGTGTCCACTCGGAGTTGCTAACCCCACTAAGATGGGTATCTATCCTAGAAACAAACAAACCAAAACTACTTTTTCTTTCCTTTATGAGAAGTAGATAAGAGGGGAACAAAGGACACTAGCCTCAATCTTGTGCTTGGTTCTTTGCTTGGTTCCTCTCCCTTCTGATAGATCTTTGTCGATCCTTATTCGTTTACCCAACTTCAAAGAGCACCTGTGCAGTCAAAGCAGCATAATACTATCAAAGAACAGAGATCTACAATCATAAACAATATAGGACCAGATATATATTGACCACACAAATGCATATATCATCAAACATACAAGAATGTGGAAGAAAACTTGAATAGCTTTATTAGTATCAAGAATATCAAAGAGGATTACAACCCATTGTTATGACCTAACGTCATCCTCCTAGCATGAAAGCCCTTCTTCACCTCATGAAAATCTTAGATAACCCAACACTATGATATTTCACCAAGAAACCAACAACACTTCCTTACAAAATACAAGATTCTAGCCTCCTGGATCTCTGTGATGAGGGATCCATATATAGATGTTTGCAGGAGGTGAGTCAGCTGCTAGGTCTTTGATTAGTGTCCACTCTTTGACAGTTCTTGGTTCCACTTGGAGATTCATGATCTCTTACTCATCCCTGGGCGAATTCAGAGAGGCAAGTGTCATAGGAGAAGTTTCTGGAAGATTCCATGATCATCGACCTTGCAAACTATCTCTGCCATTTGTCTACTCTCGCTTATCGCACCCTATAGAAGGGCTTTCCAAAATGCATCGCACCTTCTGCACTGAGCAGGTGAGATGCATCACACCCTTAGCACTGAGCAGCCTGTATGGTCCAGTTTTGACCAGTTATGAGTAGTTTTCCATGGAGAACTTCTGGGAGATGACGTAGT
This sequence comes from Pinus taeda, assembly GCA_000404065.3. Lineage (NCBI taxonomy): Eukaryota > Viridiplantae > Streptophyta > Pinopsida > Pinales > Pinaceae > Pinus > Pinus taeda. The sequence goes on along the minus strand of APFE030836216.1, from coordinate 23,126 downwards.
CAACTGACCTTGCTCTTTTAGGGTGTGAAGCAACACTTTTAGGGACTTAGAAGACCTTGGTTTATGGACATATATGATTGGGGTCGCAGTGCCCAAAAATGTCTATAACACCTATGACTTCTACAATGTTTATTGTACATGTATAAGGATCTTCTTGATCTTCTCTACAAACTTTTTATCCCTCAAGGAACGCCTCCTCCCTCACTCCTTGCTACCCACATGAAATATCTAAAGGTGAAGGTACTAAATATAAAAAACAAGTTTCAAATTTACTAGTATAAGAATGGACTACTCCATTACAATATTGCTATATATATACCAGATTTCCTCCTACGTCTCTGAATGCTTATGTTTATAATTTCTTAAAATTTGAACCAAAGTAATGTTGACTACTTCTATCTACCATTATATATATATATATATATATGTAATGTTGTAGAGCTCTTTAACATGGTGCCCATCTTCCCCCACTATTTAGTCTAAAATGCACTGAGAAATCTTATTTTCCTTTTTGAAATTATGCTTCTTGGTATCCCAAAGTGCACCCAATGTTTTACAAACAACATGTTTGTTAATTCTTTCATATTTATGGTATTTTTATAAGGCAAAAAAACACACATCTTGTTAAACCTACCAATAAGCATGAACATGTAGCCATGCCCCTTCCCAATTTTTGGTAAACTTCCCATAAATTCTATGGAAAGGCTTTCCCACAGATGAGTCGGTGGAAGTAGGGGATGATATCAACCATGTTTCCTATTACTAGGTTTGTTGAAACAATAATACATGCATCCTGTCATGAGCATAGCTACTTGTTGTTGCATCTTGCGCCAATACACAAACCTCTGCATGTTAGTCATTATCTTCCCTACACCAAGTTCATTATAACCTTGGAGGTTTGAGCCTCTCTAATAAGCTACAATCACTCACCTTTAGCAACACATAGCTTATCTAGCATATAGAGTAACTCATCTTGGAGATGGTAGTCAACAACTTTGTCGCCACCATGAATATGACTCTTACTCTGTAACCACTGAAACACCTCCTTAAAGTCTTGATCCATTGAATATGATTTTTTGTATGCATCACGGGGGAATTGTTCCTTGTGCATTAAAGTGCTCAATATTGTGATATTTGATGTGGGTGGACTCGAAAAAATTTCAACGAACTTTTTTTTACCACTCTTCTTGTACTTAATCACTAAAGGAAACTAGTATATAAATTGTAACACTTCCACCCCACATTTACTCACTTTTGAAAGATCTCGAGCCAAATGTTAAGAATAGTAGTCTTATTGCATGACTCGAACTACAAGCTTGAGTTATGGAAGTGGGCTAAAAACTGACAATTCACAGAGATCGCTCAATGCTTACAAGATACTCATGGGCTAAGGAAACTACCGCATGTGACCAAACCCTCATTTGAAACTATTTTTCTTTGACCTAACACACCAACCACATGCACAATCTTAAAAGGGTGCAATTATAACCCTCAAACTGCATGAAAAATACTGCTCCCATGTGGTTGTAGCCCAAATCCTCTAGTTCGGAGGGTGCAGTCCTGAGATCTGAGCCACTTTTCAAGGACGGCCTCAAACCACTGGCCAGAATTGCTTGTAACTTCTCAGAATTATAGATGACATAATAATGAAGCAATTCATATAAAATTTGAATAAGAAGTGACTCAGAAAATGTGTAATCCATAGCAATAATTTTTTCAAACACATGGCTTTCATAAGATTTACAGGTCATGAATGCATATTTGGTCATAACGGTTTGTGGTATATTTGATAAACATCAAGAAGGTTTAATTCCCTCTCATATTAAGTACAATAGAACTTGCTAGTCCATGCATTCATAAACCATTAATATACTTATCAAATTGTAAATAAGTCATAGCTATATCACATTACAAATCCATGCTTATAACCAACATATAACTATATTATTATCCATGACAAAACAACCATCAAATCATCATAATAAGAAGTACAAGTGCTAATATACTACAATAGGAAAATAACTCTAATTAACTTATGTAATATCCAACCAAGTTCAAGACTTCCACGTACCACCTGACCATTAATTGGGCCGAACTAAATATTTCCTTTATCCAATCACCTCCATTCCATATTCGAAGCATGATTGTATGATCTCAAGACATAAACAACCAGGGATTATTGGAGATTAAACCAACTCCACCCTCATGCTACCATGATCTTGCTAAAAAAGGTTAAGAGATCAAAAAGCTAAAACAAGATTTGATGCCTAAAAATTTCTTCACCATTACCTTGAGGAATTTTCCTCTCTCCAACTGCCCATTGATGTAACACCCTCCTCCCACATCTAACCGAGCAAGCGGCCAGCGGCAGTAAACATGTTATGAGGCCACTATGATATGATTCAACTTCCCAGGTAACCTTAAGGAAATGGAATCGACCAAAACAAAACACACATACCTCTTTTAGGTGCTTAAGGACCCGTAGGAGCTAATCGACCACTCTAGGTGCCTAACCCTTGAGTTAACCTAGTATTTAGATCAATTAAACCAAAAATTTCTCTCATAAAAAGGTGTGCATGTGATTGGAAAATCCAAGTCGTTCTCATATGCCTGCCTACCAGCGACTGTGGACCAAAATTTCTAGTGTTGTACGAGCTACCTCAGGATTTAAGCCACTTTTTGAGGGCTAGAACAAGGCCACTTCCCAGAATGGAATGATATCTTGAAATCAAGAAAATTACGTGGAAACAATGAAGAAAAAGCAATAAACTCAATAAGACCTTAATGAGACCCCTACTAGCCATGAGAAGTATTTCTCCAAACATATCGTTGACATGTAACCTACAGGTGTAAACAACAAAATTAAGTGTAGGGATTTCAAACTTATCTGAGAATCGCTATGAATCATTGTTCCCTCAATTCATTTTTTGCATATTCATCTATTAGGTCATAGACACACTATCCATTCATATACAAGTAAAAACATGTTGAGAGCCATACATAGGTGCTGTCATAAAATGTGCATATAACCAACATAATAGGTACGTAAAGACCATAAAAATATCAACCATCAAAATTCATATATACATAACTACATGTACACATGAAAATCAAGGGAATTAATTTCTCATTAATGAATGTAATAAACCAACCATAGATGGGACTAACATGTTCCACCCAACTGTAGAATGGCCAAGAAAAATATCTCTTCAACCATTCATCCTCATTCCATATTCCAAGCATGAATGTGGGATCTCATAGAACACACCAATCAAAACTCATCCAGGGATTCCAAAAGCCATCCACCTATTGAAGGCTTGAAATTCTCTCCCTGCAACAATATAAGGCAGACCACCATGTCTCGACCTTAAAGCAACTCCTTTTACATTGAAGTCGTGGTTTCAACTGGTTAAACTAAGTCTAATTACCTATTCCATATTTCTATAAGTTTAATATGTGCCTTTAGATACTAATGGGTAGGGACATCAGATTGATTCTTGTTGCTAATCAGGCAAGAGAATGACTCTTAAGTTATTTTAATGGCAAATCCAAACCACTCTAAAGTTTTTCCTCTTAAAAAGATGACTTCTAAAATGTAAAATGCCAATGGAATGATATCACATGCAAGATCTAATCTAAGACGAAATTAATCTAACTTATCTCGATTGAAGGAAAGGGAAATCCTTTTCTCAATCGAGAGCCAATTAACTTAACAGGGAAAAGAAGCTTTAAATAATTGGAATGAAGATGGAAGAATTAGATCCAGGAGATAGCTCACAAGCTCTAATTCCTCATTAACATAAATAATAAAAATTAAACACTTAGTAAAAAGTTAGATAAGAGTTGATTGAAAATATATCTAATTCCTTATTTATCATATACATAAGAACTACAAATATTTATGATGAATTACTAAATTAGTTCAAATAAGACATCATATATGCAAGAAAACAATTATTATCCTAAATCGTAAGATAGCTTGCCGATCTAGGATTATAAGTATTTGTTCCTATAAAAACTTCAATTCTCATACTATATCTAAAATTAAGATTGTAGAATATTCTAATAATACTTTTAAATGAGTTAATGCTCATGATTCAACAATAGTGCATGCATTTGACTATTAACTCATACATTTGAAATATAAATTGAAAGATTGAAATAATTATTCATTTAAATTAAATTATGTAAAGAATAGTGCTAAACATCATTAACTAAAATAAACCTTTATTAATAAATGAAATCAAATTACAAATCCTCATAGTACGATAATAGTGCACAATCCTATGGGCTCGCAATCGATCTCTACTTGAAGAAATGACCTCCTCCTTACAACAATAGTACATAATAAAAACAATTTTTTCCACAAACAGATGAAAACACTACAATATAGAACCTTCTTCCCCCTCGATTCCTCTCACCTACAACTCTAAATCCTCATTACAATAGTGCGTTTAGGAATTCCATAATTGCAGAGTAGAGAAGCCCCTAATACATTCTATAATCTATTATTCATAAATTTTACAAAAATAATTCTAAATAAGAAAGTTGTTGAATAATAGATCTGCTCCATCAATTTCCATTGGGCCAAAATCCCATTCTTCTTTTGTTGAAGCATTCCCATTGATTCATATCTTCTTCTTCTCATCTTTTCAATTGTTTCCCTGCAAAAAACAAATCCAAATTAAATTGAAATACAAAATCAAAGCAAAATAATGAATCTGAAATAAAATATCTTCAATCAAACTTAATTAAATAATTAAATGAAAAGGAAATCTGAGCTTTCTATTGATTCCTGTGAGGATCTAATTGATCAAGGAGAACATATATGAATGGATCTGCACTTAGTAGAGGCTATAAGCAAATGAAAATCTAGAAAATAAAAATGAAAAAATTTATTTTGTTTAAAAATTTGGAGCTTAATCGTATTCTGAATTTTAAACCCATTAAATAATCAAATATGCTTTTTCAACCACCCCAGAAATAATGTCCATTATTTTATCTATCCAACAAGCTATCCTAGGCCTTATTTGGTCAAGTAAAACTCAATTTAGGAACTTCTAAAGTTGGGGAATTAAAACTTTCAAATCTGAAATTCTTTTTGTGTGCTAAAAATGAAAATTTTTAATTTAATTAGTCTAATCAGGATTCCACTTATTATTAATTGCCATCAACTAAAATTAATTATTTACAAATTAATTAATTTAATATAAATTATAATAAAATTAAATTAAATATATTTAAAAATTTAAAACCAAATCATCTTAGTTTAAAGATAAAAACCAAAACATTATGTATATGCCATGAGTGTTAAATGGAAATGGAGTTAACTCTAGCATGGTTCACATATTTTTTTTACCACACAAATATGTGAAGCATGCTATAGTGATTCAATTGAGCTACAATTTGTGCCATGAAAAAATTGGACTATGTGTGCAAAACTATAGAACATACGAAACACTCCCATGTTTCCTTGTGTGAATCTTTTACTTTGGTTTGAATTTGTGTGGACTAAAGGATGTGTGGAAGTGCCTTCTATTTAACACATCTAAACTCTTTTCGCGTTATTACATGTGCAATATGATAGTACTAGATTGTGTGGGTAGTTATTTTATTATTAATAGATTGTGCGGAGTGCAGAGGTATGCACAACGAATGATTGAGAGCTTCTTCCGCACATATGCATTTGTGTTATTTTGAAAGTATACTTTAGTATTAATATTTTAATGCTTTTAAAATCATGCTTCTATATTTAAAATCATGAGAGCTTCTACATCTTGAGTGGTTATTCTATTATTAATATATTACGTGCAGTGTGGAGGTTCTTATAGTGAAGGCTTCAAAGCTTCTTCCGCATAATGGGTTTCCTTTACAGTCTTGCATATATGAATTTGTGTTATTTTGAAAGTTTACACTAGTATTAATATTTTAATGCTTTGAAAATCATGCCTCTAGATTTTATATTTTAATCCTTGTTTGGATTTCTCATTTCATCTATGTGTGGGAACATTGACCGAATATGTGGGCAGATGCATAGTTAGTGCATTAAATGCTGAGAGGATTTTATTTACCTACAATGGAGTTTTCTATTAATTAGGGGACAAACATTCAGATGATAAAAAGTCTGGATGGAGGATTTATCTATGTAGCATGCTTCAGACACAAAATAGTAGAAAGTGGTGATTTCTAGGGAAATGAGTCTACAAGAATTTGAAATAGCTAGTATAGTGATGGAAAAACACTATTTGCAATGATACAAAAAATGATTGATTTCCTCTCAACTGTTACACTTTTGAAATAATAAATACTAATGATGAGACAAACATTGGAATGATAGAAAGATCTAGATGTTAGCTTTATCTATGATACTGAGATTTCATGACATATGTCGAATGCAAAAATGCAATGAGTGGTGATTTATAGGGAAACAAATTGACAAGCATTTTGAAATTGTTGACGTATAGAGGAAAGAAGTTATTTTCTGGTATCAATAAGATCCATTTCCAAACATTTACGTATTTCGAGTAGTAGATTGTGTAACATTTTCTCTTTGCAATTTGCATTTAAAAGCTTGGGTTATTGTTCGAGCTTATGTTTCCCTACATAAATTGTTATCTCTGAAGCTGAGGTGGTAGCCTCAATTGTATCTCAATGGAATTTGTATTAAATCATTGATGATAGCAGTAATGCAAAAATATCGAAGCTCTAGAATACTACAAGCTTTTAACCTATTCACCTTTACTGGTTTTCTATTCGTATTTCACAATTTCTTAGTTGATTATCATGATCATAGCTAGTTTGAACTTATTTTGTATGGTAAATTTCTTTTTCTTATGACATGTATAATTGTGATATTAAAGTAGGGGAAAAGTGCAAAGTATATGTATATGGTTTTGATTAGCTTTGGCATGTTCAAATGCTAATTATTGAGCATCTTGTGTGTAACAATGTTGACATGGGTAAATAACAGTTGTGGGATAACAAATGTGTAAATCAAGGAATATATTCCATATGTGTATTATTGAATTTCATATCAAAAGTATGTTATTAGAGATTAACATTCACACACTGGAAACATTAGGTTTTTTAAAAAGTCTGTAAACATAATACTGGTAGGAGCTTTTTCTTATGTGGAACTTATGATGAAAGTATATATGTGGGGTTTGGATTCATTGTAAATTATGGATAAGTATTTAGCATAATGTATGCACATGTACAAAGTGTTAGTTTTTGTTCATTGAGTTGTCCAATTTACTTGAAGTCATTGGTTCTTATTTTCAAATGAATTCTAGATTTTTTTATCATTGTGAAGCTTTTTCTCTTATTAATAGAAATCGTCATCATGGATAAATATTAGCTCTTTAAGCATTCAATTTATTGAGTACGATTGTGCATATTTCTTTATTCAATATATTGATGTGCACACAGTGTCAACATTTTCCATCTTCGCTGTGCACATACGTTGTCTCGTATAACAATACTTATTCATATATATTAAAAAGACAATTAATTTAATATTGCACAATAGTAATAAGTATTTAATCCTCAAAATATTCATTATTTCTAGTTTACAAATTGCTTTCTTGTAGTTGTGTGTGTTACAATACAAATTAGGGTTTTTTCTTGTCCTCTACACATCTTTCATTTAACCAAATCAAAGAGTTTAAAATTAAATCTATTTATGTGGAATAAGGTTCCCATTGCATCGAAAAATGTGTCACATTTTGCGAGAAATAGGTGTGTCAAGTCATTCCAAAATCAAATTTGCTTCTATTTTACATAACACTGGGAATAATTGTGAAGTCATATCATCGTCGAATATAGATGAATACATTTTCACATAATATTTATTTGTGAATATCCTTGAACACTTTATTATTTTTACCTATTATTGGTGGTTTTACGAGACTTGAAATTTGACTGAAAAAAATGGAGATTTCGATACGTTCCTCATAAAATATGATGGAACTATTTTGTAACACCAGGTTACAGTTCTTAAATTTTTTTTAACTCTATGCTAACTCATGTTGTTAGATTTTTATTGAAAATACAAAAAATGCAAGATTACGATGACTTTTGGTCATGCAGGAAAATTCACTATCTCGCTAGACAACATCTAATTTTATATATCATAAGTTTCTAGTTGTTGTGACACATATATCAATGATATTGAAGTAGTAGAAAAGTGCAAAGTAAATGGACATGATGTTTTGGAGTTTCAAAATTTTTTCCCATTACTTTCTGTAAAAGTTTTCTTTAGTATATTTTATTGCAATTTATTTAGGTTTCCTTGTGTAATGTTTTCAACTAGGTAATAGTAACATTCAATATTTGTGAAGAAAACGAATAATTGTAAAGTTAAATAGGATTTGAAAACATTATTCATTGAAAAAAAAATTACTACAAAGAGAAAATGGGTGGCATGCGAAGGAAAGAAGCTATTTGCAGTGATACAATTAACTCACTTCTTGATATTTATGATATATTTGACTACTTGACAATGCATGAAGGATACATGTATCTATTTATGGAAGAGAAAATGGGCAATAAGATTTGGAGTACCAGATTAACGAAATATGGGTATGTTCTGGAGGTCTTTGATTTCAGACAAATTGTTTATCTTTGTGCAAACAATTTTGATTTAAGAAGGTTGACAATAAAGCTAGCAGAAGAAAGGGTTCCTTTGAATACTAAGGAATTTATATGGTTACTCTAGTTACTGCAATTGAAAAAGCATTTAAAATTGTGCATTACAAATAGTTTTTTTAATGTTAGAAGAAGGTAGGATTAACATTTTGTGAGAATTCATTTCTTCGAATTTTGAGGTTCCTTCCAATATTTCTCTTATAGATATTTCTTTATTTAGGAAACTGTTTAGGTATTTCTATTAGCTCATTGCCCCACACAACACTTCTTTCCAAAAATAAATCCAAGAGGGTAATGATGAACCTAAGGTGGGAAGAAGGAGAGAAGACTATGGAAATCTAAAAGAATTACTATTACTAAAGAATTTTATAATTGGTTGGTGAGTGGAGTCCAATTGAGACTTAAGTGCTTAGACTAGAAAATTTTGACCAAGTCTGGTAGGAATCAGAAGGTTTGAAAGAATTAGTTTACACTGATCATTGTTTTGGAACTATACTAGGTGTGAAGTAGCCTCAGGGGGAGACAGAGTGATCAGACTGGTCTTGTTGGTTGGGAGGAGCATTTTGTTCCGAATTATTTTATGGTCGCTAAATAATCATAGTCGAACAAAGGAAAAATATAATTATTGTTAGTTTATTTCTTTGTATTGACCACTTAAAATATCTCTATCTAGTTAAAGAGCATCAATAATAGTATGAGATTAAGAGACTGAAACTGGATGTTTTTGTTAAAATGGTAGTGATTGTAGTTGGCTGTATATGTCATGAGAAGTAAAGAACGAATGAGTTTCATCTCTTTATTCTCTTATTAAAGGGCCTAGGTTTAGTTCCTAGGCTGAGACAACTTAGTCGAGAGCCTCATTACAATTCATATTTCCTCAGAAAGTAAAGAGGAACAAGTGAAATGTGAATTAACTATGTGGTCTAAAATAAATTCTGAATGTCTGTGAATTTGGTGGAAGCCTAGAATCAGAATCAAGTAACTGAACACAGACCAAAAGACTGCATTTGGCCCTTACAACATGGGTTTTAGGCATGCTCATTAGAGGAAATTTCAGCATAAAAGTTCCCATGAAATTTCATGTAATTTCCATGTCATAATATGTAAACGAATCAAAATCCTTTAAATTTAAAGAGAGGTACATGTAAATATTTTGGAGGGAAAAGAAAAGAAAAAACATTTTTTTAATTGTATTTTTGGCTTATATCCATATAGGTTTACTTAAATTTCAAGTGTAGGCACTCATTTGGTTCATGATTAAATTCCATATCCAATGATTACCCATTATGCATACTTTTGAGAAGACCCAATGATGGTGGTTAAACCTCTCTATGGTTTTGTGCATCAATTTTGCACATGGTTTTGGGCTTGATGGTTTTTTGCCCATGGTATTTTGTAGATGCAGTCAAGGGAACTATGATTATGTTCTAATACAAGGTTAATGGATTCAGGCTTATGAATGATTTTGCATGATTCAAGTTCGTGATATTTTTTCTCCTATTGCCAAGTTAGCTTCTATTAGATTACTTTTACCTATTGTTGTTTCTTTCAATTTTGAGGTAGAATAAATAGATGTGAAGACAACATTTCTTCAAGGGGATTTGGAATAAGAGATATACATGAAGCAACTTGAAGGATTTGCAGTGAAGGGTAATAAAGAACTAATATGAAGGTTTAAAAAGTCTTTGTATGGGTTAAAACAGTCACCAAGGATGTGGTATTAGAAATTTGATACATATATACGAGGACTTGGCTTCACCAAAAGAAAAGAAGATCATTGTGTGTATTTTAAATTAATTGGTGACCGTGTTATTTATTTGGTCTTGTATGTCGATGATATGTTTTTGATTGGAAATGAGAAAGAAATTATCTAGGATTTGAAGACCCAATTGTCCTCCAAATTTGACATGAAGGATATTGGTGCTGCAAAATATGTTTTGGGCATGGAAATTAAATGAGATTGTATAAAGAGGAAGCTATGGTTAAACCATAAGAAGTATTTTGAGAAAATAACATAGAGGTTTAATATGTAGGATAGTAGACTTGTGAAGGTTCTTAATCCTGTAGGTCTAAAGTTATTTGCTAAACAATGTTCTAAGACACAAGAAGAGGAAGAGGACACGTCTCATGTTCCATATGCAAGTATAGTTGGTATCCTGATGTATGCAATGGTTCGTACCAAAATAGACATTGCACATGAAGTGGGAGTATTGAGTAGGTTTATGTTGAAACCAGGGAAGGAGCATTGGACAACAATGAAGCATGTTTTCAGGTATTTCTGTGGCACTAGTGATTGTGGTCTGTCCTACCAAGCAAGACCACGATTGGAAAGAGATTTGGACATTCATGGATTTTTTTATACAGATTTGGATAGAGATCTAGATCAATGAAGATTTACAAGTGGGTAAGAGATAGTTTGTAGTAGCACTTTCAACTAGAGGCAAAATACATGGAAGTCAGTGATGCAAGCAAGGAAGTAGTTTGGTTGCAGAGATTGTGTTCAACTATATGGTTGATAAAACAATATATAAAAATAGATTGTGATAGGAAAAGTGTAATTTTCTTGCTAAAGAACCCTGCTTATCATTCAAATACAAAGAACATTGATCTTCAATATCACTTTTTGAGGGATATGTTTGAGGAATAAAAGGTGGACACTTTGAAGAATGTTGCAGATGCATTAATGAAGTCTATGAGCACTAGTAAGTTTTCTTGGTGTAGAGAAATAATGGGCATTGTAGGGTTGGACCAATGAAAAAGCTCTCTGGTTACCCCCTATGTGGAAAGAAAACAACAAGTGGGAGATTGTTAGGTGTGTGTTATATTCTTTCCATGACTAGCCCTAGGTGCAGTAGGGGGGTCACATGGGAGGAAGGACGCCCCCATATCGAGGGGTCTGGAGGGGGGATGTAGCCCGCTACACAGGGTCTGGGGTAGCGACCGAAGAATTTTTTTCATATGCAGACCCAATAATAGTTTGGTAGACCCAAGGATGGGCGTGAGTGAAAATATGGTGGGTCGACCTAAGGAGAGGGGGTAGACCCAAAGATGGTGGGTAGACCCAAGGATGGGAGGTGGACCCAAAGATGTTGGGAAGACCTACCCATGGTTTTGTGCATGGTGTTTTCACATGGTTTTGGGCATGACGGTTTTCTGCACATGGTATCTTATAGATCTGGTCAAGGGAACTACAATTATGTTCTAATCGAGGGTTAATGGATTGGGGTTTATGAATGCATCAACATGTATATATTATCTATATCTATATATATATATATATATATATATATATAATTGGAAAGGAACATAATGAAAATCAATCTAGTAAACCTAGTTTTGAGATCTAGGGGAAATCTCTGTGTATATTTATTTTATATTCTCACTATTGTATATTCTTTTTTTTTTAAGAATTCATTTTCATGTAATTTTTGTACAGGCTTAAACCTAAACCATATCTAGTTCTACTTTGCCTACAAAATCAACACTAATATCAAATGTAATTTTGCACTAATTTGTTACCTTTAACTTTTCATCCTTATTTACCTACCCCAGTGGATATCAACTTGAATGATAATGAAATTTTAATCCCAGTTTGTTGACCAACTCTATTGTTGTTAGATTCATCTACAACCCTGAGTCAAATAGAGAATTAATATTTGTCTTCTTGACCTGTATCTTTATGTGGAAGCATTTGGTCATTTCATTCCCTTCTTGTTGTTGAAGGCTACTTAGATTCACCTCAATTAGCACCGACATATAGCTAATGTTATCATCTACATGTGAGGTTATTTCGACATGGTTTCTTAAATCGATGACCATGAGGTTATTCTTCTTATTTTCTTTCATTATCTTATTTCATCTAAGTTCTAAATGAAACTTCTAACACTTCTTCTAAGTATGGTTGTCAAACTTGTAGTGGTTATTGAAATTCTTGCACTGGTCTATTGTGCCTATTGTATTTTTATATTTTCCCCTTTCTGGTTTGTATTCTCCTCCTTATAATCATCGTGTTTTTCCTACTACTCGGAACGACTTAATTTCCCTTTCTTGAGGGATATCTTCTTTAGGCACCATTCCCATGTGCAAGCCTTTTCCACAAATATAGGCTTCAACGAAATCACTTTATTTCACAAATGGTTGTGTAGACCCCTTAAATACTTAATAATTAAATATGGGTTCTTTGGGGAGATACCCAACATTATAACCATCTACAACTCTATGGTGTACTCTTATATTCTCTACCCTTGCTTTTTCTTGAAGTAATGCCACTAGATCCACTAGTCCTATACATACACAGTAGGGTAAAATTGTGGTTTTATGAGCATTTTGAAGTCCTCCCACATAGTAACTAAATGATCTCCCTCTAAACTTAAGGTCTTCATTTGGATTTTCAACTAGGTAAAGTCATGGCCCTGTAATTTCAAATATGCAAATGAAATATTTTATTCTTCCTCAACATTATGGAATCTAGAATAATGTTCTAATTTCTGCAACCAATGATTTAGCTTCAGAGTGTCAATATCACATTGACACAACTTGATATTGATATTTCATGTCCCTTCTCTAACAAGTTATTTGTTTCTTCTCGATCTCCTAATGTCCCATTTGATTTTTCCTATACATTAGAGCCCCCATTTTCTTCAAGTATCCCAAGTTTATTGGTCAAGGTTGACATGAGGAGATTCATATTACAACTTATATCAACAACTTGTACTTCTAGCCATGAAAATATCTCCTTTGCAAAATCATGAGGGTTATTCATATATTCATCGACCACGATAAGGGTTTTGCTATTTTTTTCATAAATGATCACGATCCCATGCAAATTTCGACAATATACTGAAAGAATCCTTCTCTAATACCAATATGATCTATAAATTGTCATGGTTATTCCACTACATAGTTCGTCACAACAAATATGACAAAATTATATTTAAAATATCCAAAATCTATAATATTATATTTTTATTTCTCTTTAGATTT
>APFE030836204.1:0-31394 GCA_000404065.3 Pinus taeda | reverse complement strand
GGTGAGGGAAGGCTCGACAGCAGAGGGGCGAGGGATCCTAGTGGTGTGCGGGGAGGTGAGAGATGGGGGTGAGGGAGGGATGGGTGCCGGAGAGGGGGGGTGCCGGAGGGTGCCTTGGGGTGGTGGTAAGGGATGAGGGTGGTGTTGAGGGGGTTACGGGGCTAGGGTGCGGGCTGTGGTTGAAGGGAGTGAGGGTGTCGGGAGGGTGGTTGGAGGTAGGGGGCGAGTCTGGCTATGACGCCCACCCTCGCAGCTCACCTACCCACCACGGGGATTGGGTGATTTTAGGAGAAATATGGTAGAGAACAAAGGGTCTAAGCTTTTCGAACCTAGATCTAGTTTCATGACCGCCATGAGGAGCAAGATCAAGTGACCAAAATATATAAAAATTTTGAGAGATTGGAGGGTAAATTTATGAACCTAGATCTAGGTTTGAAAAGCTTCTACGTTTTGTTCTCTATGTGATTTCTTTGTGAACATTATATGATGAATCATAGAAGCATAAAATATGTTTTGTATTTATTTATTTATTTATTTTTATTTTTATTTTTATTTTCCCCTACATTAAAAAAAATCAGCTTTGATGAAAGACTTACATGGTTATACATCATAGGAGCTCTAGACCCTACGTGGTAAAAGAAAAAATAGTGCCCCCATGTTTTAAAAGGAGGAAAGAGAAAGTGAACCCAATATACATTCTTATGGAAGCTTGATGAGTGTAGACTAAGCCAAATAAACAAATAACCAAGGAATACTCTTCTAGAAGCAAAAGTAGCCACTGAGGAATATATGTGAAATGAAGAGCGAGAAAATGAAGCAAATTAATATTCACACATGTGTGAGTGGCATACTAACTCAATAATGCATCAAAATGAGTCTCACTTGTACTAACAAGTTTAATAAATGAAAAGGGAAGCCCTTCACATATACTAGGGAAGTGAAGAAATAATTGTAATATAATTTCCAAGAGTAATCTATGTCATGTCAAGCTTACATAAAATTTATGTGGACACCTATATGATGATATGGTATCCATGTCATTGTCCACTTATATTTTAGTTTATGGATACAAGTAAAGATAATCATAATCTTAATGCATTGACATGGATACCCACAAATGTAAAAGAATATCCCAATGTAGGTAGGTATGAATGTTTAGAAGTACACTTACCCTAATATCCAGTAGTAGCTCATGGATTCCAAGGTATGGTGCAAGCATTATGATTAGTGCTCTAGTTCCTATCATTATAATCAATTTGCCAAACAATTCTTGTGTTTATGTATTTCATAGATAATCCCCTTAAAACTTTATGGCATAAATTTATTTTAGTAAATTTCCCATACCCTTATTACTCATGTAGATAAGTATTCCTTCTGTTACTTTTTAAAAATATGTAAACTTGATATAAATTAGATATAAAAACAAATGAAAAGCCTTATAAAACTACCCTCAAAATCACAATAATGATCTCTATGGTATAGTTTTTTAGCAACAAGTCTCCAATAAATAATAAAGGTGATAAAAATTAAATATAAAAATAAATGAAAAGCCTTATAAAACTACCCTCAAAATCACAAAAATGATCTCTATGGTATAGTTTTTTAGCAACAATTCTTCAATTTATTTTGTGGAAAACATGAAAAGCGAGTATTTTCCTTGGTATTACCACTTCACCGTAGTATTTATTATCATTTTATATGTTTTCTTTAATTTACTAATCCTTTTTATTTTAAGCCACAAAACTTTAGGGCCATGACTAGTTAATGAAGTGGTATAGTTTTTCCTTTCTTTTCATTTTCTTAAATATTTTTTAGTTCTTACTGTTCTTTGGCTTATCTTACTTAGGATCATCTTGAATTTTCCTTTCATTTCTTTATCTAGCCTTGTTGAATGAGCCATCATTAGCAACTCATAAGAGGGTATTATATTTTATGTGAACTAGGTGATTACCTAGGTGAAACTATGCATATTTTTATGTATAGTTATGATGTGGGCTACACTATTAGTCTTGATATCCAATAATATACTTTGGAAAAATTATAAGATACACTTAAATGAGAATAATTAATATATGTGCCCCATCATAATGGAGGAATAGATAATAAAATATTTTCTTAGTTAACAAGTATTATTACTTAAAGAGGAGGATTCCAAGTTGGCGGTAACTAACTTCGAGATTTGTTTGAGAGGTGTGCAATGAATGTTTATGATGCAGGAGCATGATGCTAGAAGAAAAAAGACATTGAATTTTATTCCAAAAATACAAAAGAAGTTTACAAGCAAAGGAGTGGAATCATTTAGCTGTCACTTTACAAAGATTTCTAGATAAGATTTGAGCTAGAATTCGCAGATTTGAATTATCTTGTAATTAATTCAAGTTTTTAGGCTTAGTTGAGATTCTGGAGGAGAATATCATGCACATTATATATTATCTAGGATTAGGCATATTTTGTCCATTGTTTTAGGATCTCATTGTTGTATGTACACATATTTATGTAAGTTTTGAATTAGTAGAAGGGGATTTTGGTTGTGGAAGATTAGAATGTAAAATTTGGAATCTCTCTGTATCTTTGTGAATATTGTGCATGAATAGTAAAATCTAGGAGGTCTTAATTTCCTTTGAAATATTTCTGATTTTTGTTGATTTCTAGTTTGGGCCCTTTAGAATTATATTTTGTATAGTCTTGTGTGGTCGCATCTAAATCTTCACTCATTGGGCATTGAAATAGCCGAGATATGTTTTAAGATCACATAAAATAATCTATAGATACACTAAACTTGGCAGAAATGCTAAGTCTTGGTGGAGTGAGGAAATAGTCACAAATTCATGAGAAACCTAGGAGAAGATCTAAGTCATCCAACATATCGATTAGATCTAATGGTCATCATGTGCCAACAAGTGCACATTTTAATGAGAATAGAAGAGAGGTCTTCGTAGGCGTAAATAGTATCTCGTATGGTCTCAAATTGGTAAGTGGTAGTTTGCAAATTCACACGATTAACCTGAAGAGTTGACACATAGCACGAGAAAAACACTTTTTTTGCACACTTTCGACTTGTTATGCATCATGCAAGATTACGTGATAGCCATTGGATCATGTGGGATTGGTTGATGGTGGAGATCGTCCAAGCTAGTTGGTGAGAGGGGGATGCAATAGCCGTTTGATTAGATGGGTTAGATCTCATGGTGATCGCTTTGGAAGATGCATGTGAGCTAATTTAAATTTTGGGCGTGATAAGGTTATGAATTTGAGTTTTAATTCCTTTTGGTTCTGTAAGGCTAGGCAATAACTCCTCCAAATAAATTCATTTATTTAATTTATGTTGGTTTTTATTATATACATGAGGGAGAGACTGTTCATTTCATCTCCAAGTGACTATTCATATTCTCTATTATTTATTTACATCAATTTTAGTTTCACCCAATCATGATGATTAGGTGTCAACATTCCCCCCCTTAATCTGAAGGGATGTTCGTGAGTCCAATCATCATTCTCAATCTTTCAAGTTTTCTCTTCCAAGTGCTTTTGTGAAGATGTATGCAATTTGCTCGTTCATGAAACAATGGTGGAGATGGATTGTTTTGGCCTCAACATGATGTTGACTCAAATGATATTCAATATTGATGTGCTTCGTTCAATCATGGAACTTTGGATTCGTTGCCAAATTTATTGCAATGGTATTGCCAATCATGAGTGGAGTTGATTGTACTTGTTTTACCTGCAAATATTCAAGAATTTTCCTCAGCCACAATTTCTTTTGTTGCCTCTACTGCTGCCACATATTCTGCTTCTGTTGTTGAATGTGCTAGAACTGATTGTTTGCCTGATCTCTAGGAGATATCTCCTAATCCAAGACTAATATCATAACCTAAAGTAGATACCCCAGTTTCTTTGTCTCCATCAAAGTCTGAATCAGAGTATCTAATCACGCTGAAGTCGTCCACCTGTGTATACTTGATTCCAAAGTCTTCAGTTCCCTTCAAGTACCTTCGAACTCTTTTTGCAACAGACCAATGTCTCTCACAAGGAATTTTCATAAACCTCGAGACGTTTCCAATAGCAAACTAAATGTTTGGTATGGTAGTAGTTAGGTATTTGAGACTTCCTACAAGCCGTCTATACTTTTTTGCATCCTCAAATTCTTTTCCTTCAATGGATGTGAGCTTTAAGTTTTGTTCCATTGGAGCAGTAAGAGGATTTCATTCTGTCATGCCAAACCTATTCAAGAGATCTCCAATGTACTTCTTTTGAGAAAGGAATATGGACTTTGGATGCTGAGTTACTTCAATACCAAGATAAAAATGAACATATCCCAAATCAGTCATTTCGAAACCTTTCCTCAATTCCTTCTTTATGGATGCAATGTAGCTTTCATTGTTCCCCGTCATCAAAAGGTCATCTACATATAGCACAAGATATACAATTGTTTTTCCAACTTTCTTGACAAATAAATTTGCATCATCAAGATCATAATCTTTGAAATTGAGTTTGAGAAGATACCGAGTTAGTTTTTCATACCAGGCTTGCGGTGCTTGTCTGAGGCCATACAAGGATTTCACAAGTTTGCATACTTTATGTTCATTTCCTTTCATAGCAAATCCTTCTGGCTGGGACATAAAAGAATTCTCTTTTAGATCTCCATTCAAGAAAGCAGTTTTTACATCCACTTGATGGACTTTCCAACCATTCTGAGCTGCTAGGGCAAAGAGTGTCTCGATGGTAGCCCATTTGTCTCTCGGGGCAAAAGTCTCCACATAATTGACCCCTTCGTTTTGTGCAAAACCTTTTTCCATAGGCCTCGCTTTCTATTTTTCAAGTGAACCGTTAGCTTTATACTTGTTCTTATAGACCCACTTGGAGTCAATTGGTTTGGTTCCTAATGGAGGATCAACGAGCTTCCAAGTGCCATTCTTTATGAGGGCATCATACTCCTTTTGCATCAATTCTTTCATTCATCACGAGAAGCAGCTTCTTTAAATGAATTTGGTTCAAAATCTGTAGACAAATTCAATTCAAAATCATAAGAAACATCCATATCAACAAGTGAATTAGAGTCATCTACTTCACCCCCATTTTACTGGTTTGAATTTCTAGTTCTTATCTTTCCAACCTCATCAGGATGATCACTTTCAAGTGTCTTTATTAGCTACTTTGTGTTATGAAACCAGCTCACAAAAAGATAGAAAGGATAGATCAATGCCTTAGAATTTAGCCTCTTCGAGGGGACAACCTCCTTTACATTAAACAAATGAATGATTCTTTGATGATTCAAATGATAAAACCTCCTTTCTATATATATGAGTCTAAAGAGTCACAATATAACACAGTCGACCTAACAATAATAATATAAAGGCACAAAAATAACAATAGATGGGTTCTATGGGGCACAATAATAACAATATGGGGACAATAGGGGCACAACAATATGAATTAGGGATACAAATACAATAGTAATGGGGTAATCACTAGTATTATAGGGACCAAACATGCCCCTCTCCTTCAAAAAAGTGTTGTCCTCAATGCTTGAGTAGTTCTCAATGCTTATGTATAAAATTATCATCCTCCCATGTGGAATCTTCAGCGGATAAGTTCTTCCACTTGATGAGATACCGTGAAATTCATCGATTTCATAGCTGTCGAGTTCATGATTCTCTCACTACTTCCGGTTCCAATATAATTTTTCCTTCCTCATCAAGTTCTGGCAATATTGTTTGAATTGGGAGCTTATCACCTATAACCTTCTTTAAACATGAAACATGGAAAACTAGGTGCACTCGAGAAGCTACAGGAAGCTCCAATTTGTATGCCATAGTACCAATCTTTTGCAACACCTTGTATGGACCATAATACTTTGGTAATAATTTATAATCCTTCTTAGCTTACTTGAGGGACATTTGTTTATATGGTTTTAGCGGTAGGAATACCCAATCACCTACATCAAAACTTCTTTCACTATGATGTTAATCTGCTTGTTGTTTCATTCTATTCTGCGCCAACACGAGGTTATCATTTAAGAGTTGGAGGACTTGTTGTTGATGCTCAATGTGATGTTCCACTACTTGAACCTTAGATGCGGGTAGGTGTGTGTTTAAGCTTATCGGCCGTTACTTCGTCAACTAAGTCAATTTCCTTATTGCCTAATAATATCCTCAACTTCATTGAAATAGTCCACAACTTGTCCGGTAATCGCAGACTCAGCTAGTTTTTGTTTGACCAGCTCCTTTCTTTCTTCCACTAGGGTGTTTGTCTAATAGAAAACAATTATTAAAACATGAGTAAATGTAAGAGAAAAAATGCATTTTTAACCAATAATTAATAGATTTATAAAACAATTAATATAATAATAAAAGGTATTTATTAAATAGTTTAACAAAAAATTTGAAACACAGTAAACAATAAAATTTATAACTTGAAATAAAATAAACTCTCTCAACCCAAGTAGATGGGTTGAAATATACAAGTAATAAAATGTTACTAAAAAGATCCTAGAGAAACTAGAAGATAGTAAAGTGTTATTGGTGAATTAAATAACACTTTAAAATGAGACATACATTCATCGACACCTTCATAACTTTGTTTGAGTACCATTCTGGTGGGAGAGGACACACATCACTCACTATTTCCATTGAATATGTGTACTCCCAGGATCCACAATAGAACTTCGCACTGATCTCAACCACCAAGAAGCTTGAGGAGGACAGTGGAAAGAGAATTCAACCTCCCTTCAAATAATTTAAGGTATTGACCTCTGAAATAGAAAAGGTGCTTTAATGAGGGGACTCCACCAATTGAACTAACAATGCGCTACTACGAATGCACTTAATTAACATAGATGTCCCTTTTATAGGAATATAAGTCTCCTAAACTACCAATACAATACCATGGGTTAAATAAAACAATGTGCTCAATACAAGTGATAAGCATGATTTGTAACTAACTCTTTTTTTTGTTTTTCATGCTTACAAGAAAAATATCATGGGATAAATAAAATAAGGTGCTAAATACAAGTCCTAATAATAACTCATAACTAACTTTCAATTAATTTAGTTTTAGGTAGGGAGGAAGTGGTGGGGGTTTTCTTGACAATGAGAAAATAATTAATTTGTTTAACATGTGTAGTCAAATATGTGAAAGAGGAAGACCCCTCTATCTTGTACTTTATATGCTAAGAAAACCATATCTCTACACATGTAAGGATCAAGGGTAAAAAGGATAAAAAATTAAATACCCTACTAATTAACTTTTGAAGTATGTACCACCTTAGATCCATCCTAAATAAGGATAACGCACAATTTTTTTTTTACGAACCAACATTTATGAAAGGACGTTATTTAAATATGTTTTATACTTTAATGTTTGTATTTTCTGGAGAAATAGGGTAGAGAACAAAGGGTCTAAGCTTTTAGAGCCTAGATCTAGTTTCATGACCAGCATTAGGAGCAAGATCAAGTGACCAAAATATATAAAATTCTTGAGAGATTGAAGGGTAAATTGATGAACCTAGATCTAGGTTTGAACAACTTCTACCCTTTGTTCTCTATGTGATTTCTCTGTGAACATTATATGATGAATCATAGAAGCATAAAATATGTTTTATATTTATTTATTTTTATTTTTATCTTTGTTTTCCCCTATATTAAAAAAATTTCAGCTTTGATGAAAGACTTACATGGTTACACATCATAGGAGCTCTAGACCCTATGTGGTAAAAAAAAATAGTGCCCCAATGTTTCAAAAGGAGGAAAGAGAACGTGAAACCAATATAGATGCTTATGTAAGCTTGATGAGTGTAGACTAAGCCAAACAACCAAATAACCAAGAGATCCTCTTCTAGAAGCAAAAGTAGCCACTGAGGAATATCTGTGAAATGAAGAGAGAGAAAATGGAGCAAATTAATATTCACACATGTGTGAGTGGCATACTAACTCAATAATACATCAACTTGTACTAACCGGTTTAATAAACAAAAAGGGAAGCCCGTCACATATACTACGGAAATGAAGAAATAACTATAATATGATTTCCAAGAGTAATCTATGTCATGTCAAGCTTACATAAAATTTATGTGGGCACCTAAGTGATGATATGGTATCCATGTCATTGTCCATGTATATTTTAGTGTATGGATACAAGTAAAGATAATCATAATATTAATGCATTGACATGGATACCCACAAATGTAAAAGAATATCCCAATGTAGGTAGGTATGAATATTTATAAGTACAAGTACACTAATATCGAGTAGTAGCTCATGGATTCCAAGGTATGGTGCAAGCATTATAATTAGTGCTCCAAAGCCTATCATTATAATCAATCTTCCAAACAATTCTTGTGTTCAAATATTTCGTAGATAATCCCCTTAAAACTTTCTAGCATAAATTTATTTTAGTAATTTTCCCATACCCTTATTACTCATGTAGATAAAGTATTCATTATGTCACTTGTTAAAAATATGTAAAGGTGATAAAAATTAGATATTAAAAATAAGTGAGAAGCCTTATAAAACCACCCTCAAAATCACGATAATGATGACTATGGTATAGTGGAATTAGCAATAGGGGTAGCCTCGGGAAGACTCGCATTACACAGGGTCAATTCTGACCACTACCTCTATAACCACTTGGAGTTGCCTCCGCTCCTCTACACATCTCCACGGTAAGTCCGGGGAATTTGAACTAACAAAATTCACCACATTGTGATTAGCAACTCACTTACCTAGTGGGGTTAATCTCTATGGTATAGGTTTTTTTTTTTTTGTAGGCTAAGGTGTTACTCTTTTCTTTCTATTACTTGAATCAATTCAAAAAAGTACAACAAAATGAGGTTGCCTTCCACTCGCCCACTTGGGGAAACCGAGTATTTCAGCCACTTGAAGTTCTTAACCGCCGCCCAAAAGTAAAAGGTCCATAGTCTGTTTATCTAAGCTAAATACACTACACAGTCTTTCACATTTCTAATTCTAGTTACATGCATATAACTGCTTTCTACCTCTAATATTTGAAACTTCCCTAACTTATCTATACTATGCATTTTCATCAAAAATAAAACATATCTAAAATTACTCAGCTGCTGCCTCTGGACGCTGGGTAGTCTCCTTGTTAGCAATCTGCTGGCCTTCCTTTATCAGCTGCTGGATCTCATCCAGCTTCTTCTCCTACATCTCCAAGGTGATCTGAATAATACGTAGCTCCCTCCTCAGATTTGGAACTCCCTGCGCCAGTTCTGCCATCGCTGTTGCTGCTTGCTCCAAGGCCTTAGCCAATAATCTTTTCATTACCCAGTATATATGGAGGGACTGTTTAAACATTGACATTCTGCCCCTAGTGTTACCAGGGTCATGGATAAGAATCTCCCAATATTCCATCTCAGAATCCGACTAAGCTTGAATGGCTTCCTCCTCCATATTCTAGATAATTATTCTAATTCTGGGGCACATATTCTGATTATAAGCCCTCTCAGCTTGCTGAACTTTCTTTTCCATCTACTGTCTCATCTTTTTTCCCAGTCTCCTCATCTTCTCACGTTGCCCTCCCCTTGCTCCTCGGGCTCTGCTCACTCCTCTACCTCTCAAGCTGCTCGGTTCCATCTCGGTTCCCGCTTGTCTGTTTTCCCTTTGTCGTCCTCTCTGCCTTACCCTTCCTCCTCATTGACCCAGTTGTTCGTCGCTAGTTTTTTGTTGCTCCTATTTCTCTTCACTTCTACTTCGCCCCTTATCCCGCCTGCTGTTATTTTTCCGGTCTTCTTCCTCCTCAGAATGATTGTGAATCTCGTCTATCTCCTCCATTTTCTCTTCTTTCGCAACCGCCTTGCCTTTCCTGTCCCTTTCTCTGCCGATCTCAGCCTCCATTTCTTCGACGATCCTTGCTCGCTTCCTGGTCTCCATAGTAGCCTCCTCAGGATATCAGTGCAACCTCTCTCTGTTACTGCTCACCACCTCTTCTCCTCTTGTCCCTCTCTGGGTTTCTATGTATTTCTTCCGCTGTTGAATCCCTTGCTGTCGTTCCTTTAGAATACTTCTATCCCTGCTCATCTTACCTGTCAGCTTAGTCTTCTGCTGCCACCTGTTACTTCGCCCTTCACCTTTCCTATCAACTATCCGGTTTGCTTCATTTCCATTTATGGACTCTGACATACATTTTCCTCGTCCTTGCCGATTATTTGTGTTGATTGGTTTTCTGTATGGTGGATTTTTCCTTCCTGTCATAGCATATTCCGGTTTTATTCCCGCATGCCTGTCCATGATATCTTCCCTAAGTCGTATCTGACATTCATTAAATGTCTGGGCTTGCTGATCCATCTCACCTGTCTGTCGCACGAATACTAAGATTCTCGTTTGTTGCTTACTCATTGTTTTCCTTCGTTGCTTGTTCATGGTCATTATTAATGATACTAGCCAAATCCTCCCAATCTATGTTGGGTTGTACCATTCTCCACTGATTGTCTGTCTTGCTGTCTCGACCCTTGCAACCCCAATTCGCGAGGAAATCAGCCACTCGATTTCCATTCCTTTTTACATGATTGAATATTTTGTATTCAACTCCTTTTAGAAGCTCTGCTATTTCTTGAACGATCCCTGCCATTCGCCTACTAATTTTAACCTTCTCCCAATTCTTCCAGTTGTTCAGTTTCTTTAGGATTTCAATTGCCATCTAAGAATCTCCCTCTATCTCCAGATTTCTGTAACCATTTTGAATCGCAATTCTCAGCCCTTGGTGAATCGCCCATAATTCGGCCTCATTGTTTGTCATCTCTCTGCCCCACTCTGCATAGATCCACCTGGCGTTTCCCTGGATATCTCAGAAGATTCCTCCGAATCCGGCATTACCTGGATTCCCCTTCGACGCCCCGTCGAAGTTTAACTTCATAAAATTGTCTTTGGGGTATGCAAACTTGTCATGGCTCTGATGTCTCGCATTAAGCCTATCCATCTTTTTATTATGCACCATTTCATATTTCAGATTTAGGTTCTTAAGAATTTGCTCCTCACCCTGATCAGCTTTCCGGTCTTCCATATCCCACTTCTCTACCAGAATTGATTCTCTAGTTAGGTTTACTACTCTTTTCCAAATTTTTTCTGTGCTTTTCAATTTGTTTGGGAAAACTCTGCGATTCCTTTCTTTCCACACCATCCAAATTACAAAACCGGCAATGAGATCCCAGGCTCTTCGAACAACTTTGCATTGAAACTTATCTTTCTGCCATTGGAAGATCACTTCGTTTGTTTCTTTCAGGTACCTTTCAGGTTTTAGGAATATTCTCCCTACTTCCCTCCATAGATTCCTGGCATAACCACACTTGATTAATAGATGATCTTGAGTTTTCGCTTCCCTGTTGCACAAATAAAATCTTGAAGGCCCACTGAAGCCTTTCTTTTGAAGCTTATCCCATGCCAAGATCTTGTGCTTAGCTACTAGCCATGCGAATAGGGTAATTTTCGGCCACCAATTTTTACCCCAAATGCCCTTCCAGTCTTGATTTCTTTCAGTGACTTCCTGTTGATCTGCCAGATAGTATGCCTCCTTGACTGTAAAGGATCCTTTCGTTGATTTATCCCATATGATGATATCCCTCCCTGTTCTTGCTTTCACTTTCCTGGACTCTACCTCTTTCATGACAGCTTCCTATTGTTCCTGATCTATCTCGATGCCCTAACCCTCCAGTGTTGTCCATTTCCGCCATATCCCATCCAGTTCATTTTCTTTCCAATAATCCTTAACATATGTATGGTTGTCACCTATTTTATCCTGTATATTCTGGATTCTTTGAATACTGCTCTTTTTTTCCCTTTGTTGCAAATTCTCATCCCAAAATTTAGCTTCCCCTCCTCCTCTAATTTTCGAGAAAATGTTCTTTTCTACTATATCTCGATTCTGACTAGCTAGCTCCCAAATTGCCGAGCCCTTTGGGGTTTCCCTCATGCGATAAATAGCCTCCGTAGAATCTGGCATATTGTACTTGTGCCTCCATAGTTGCTTCCATAAGTCATTTCCCCCTCTCAGCCATCGCCACCAAAGTTTTGCACCGAGCACCTTGTTGAGTTTATCCGGATCACGTAGACCCAAACCTCCTTCCTCCTTTCGTTTTGTTAGATGTTTCCAACAAACAAAGGCTCACTTCTTCTGTTGAGACAAACCTCCCCAAAAGAACTTCCTCAGAATTTCTCTGATCTTGGTACAAACCCCTTGAGGCACTGCCATAATCGATAGTGGATATATGGGGATAGCTTGCAGTACTGATTTTACTAGAACAATCCTTCCAGCAATGTTTAAGGTTCTGAAAGTCCAGTTAGCCACTCTGTTTTTTAATTTCTCTAGGACTCCTTGCCAATTCTTCAATCTCTTAGAGTTGAAATCTAATACATTTCCCAAGTATTCCATTGGGAGTTCCCCTTGCTTAAAACCTAGCATCCTGGTCAAGTGGCTTTTAACTGTCTCCACCGTATTGAATATAAAGGTGCATGATTTTTCCTTGTTGATTTCCATCTGTGATGCTTCCGCAAATAAGTCAAGAACCTTTTTTAGATTTCTCACTTCTCTTAGAGTTGGTTCCCCAAACAGCATAATGTCGTCAACGAATTGTTGGTGAGTTATTGGCAGTTCATTACCCCACAATCTTAGCCCTTTGATGTTGTCAGTTATTCTTTCTTGTTTAAGATACCTACCCAAACCCTCTACAGCAAGAATAAAAAGGAAAGGAGATATGGGATCGCCTTGTCTTATTCCTCTGGAAGCCTTAAAGGTTTTCGAAGGAGTTCCATTGACCAGAATTGAGAAATTAGGGGTTGATATACAACTGAAAACCCACTTTATCCACTTGTTACTAAACTCGAAGCTTCCCAAAATTTCTTCCAAGTATTGCCAATTGATTCCATCATAAGATTTTGACAAATCTAGTTTTATCATCATTCCTTTCTGTTTCTTAGCTTTCATAGAGTGAATTACTTCTTGAGTAACCACTAGTCCATCTAGAATTTGTCGTCCTTCAATGAAGCTGGTTTGTTCAGGGGATATCAGATTCTCTAACAGGGGTTTCAGTCTTTTTGCCATTAGGGAAGAAATTATTTTATAAATAACATTGCAGAGGGCAATGGGTCTAAAACCCTTGGCATCCTCTGATTTATCATTTTTAGGGATCAAAGTGAAAAAAGTAGAATTAAGAGCAGGCCATACCTTTTGGTTTATATGAGATTCTTCTATCAATTCCAAAATTTCCTTTCCCATAAAATGCTAGCCCGCTTGATAGAAATCGACCGTAAAGCCGTCCGGTCCAGGAGCTGTTCCCTTCTTCATGCTCATCACCACTTCCTCCACCTCCTCCACACTAGCCACTCTCATTAGGGCTCTATTCTAGTCTTCAGTTACCCTCTTGGAGATGGCCATGCAGATTTGCATTATAGCTTCAGAACTGTCCACTTGAGATTCAGTCAATATTCCTTTGTGATATTCCATCAGCACTTTTTCGATCCCTTCCTATTCAACAATCCTCTCTCCATCCTCATTTTTGATAGAAAATATTATGTTCCTCTGTCGATGATGAACCATTGCTTGATGAAAAAATCTGGTGTTCCTTTCCCCTTCCCTGAGCCATTTTATTCTAGATTTCTGCCTCCATAAGACTTCTTCCTGCTTTCTCCTCTCTTCCAATTTTCCTAATATTATCCCTTCTTTTCTGCTACTTTCCTCTCTCTCCCTTCATTTATTATCCTTTGCTGCAACGCTTCCATTTCTTCTTCCAGTTTCTGTTTTTCCTCCATAATGTTTCCAAATTCTTCCTTGTTCCACTTTTTTATCCTCCCTTTTAGCTCCTTAAGTTTAAGTTGGAAGGTATGCATTTTACCTTTTCCCTGAACTGTGCTTTGCATCCACCATTCCTCCATTTTTTCTACGAAGTCCGGGTGTCTAAGCCAAAAAGCTTCAATCTGAATGGTTTCTTGCCGAGATTAGCCTTAATATCCACTTCCAGTCTAATCGGCCAGTGATCAGAGCCAAGAGATGGCATGATCTTTGCTTCTATGAATACATCTCTATTCATAATCGTTTCTGATACTAGAAATGGATCTAATCTAGAGGTGATCTGGTTCTTACCCCCTCTCCTATTATTCCATGTGTAGATTCCGTTGATAGTTGATATATCAACCAGCCTCAAACCATCTATCATATCATTAAATAGTTCCATATATTGATCTGTTTTCCTTATGCCTCCCTTTTTTTCTTTTAGGGACCGGATTACATTAAAGTCACCTCCTACAATCCAAGTTGTCTCTGGATAAAGTCTTCGAGTTGCTTGCAGATTTTTAATAAAATTTTCTCTATCTCCCGGAGTATGGGGACCATACACTCCTGAAATTGTTACCTTTTCCTTCGTCCCCGCTATTCTTCCTGAACCTGTAAGGATTCTAGACATACTGGTCCAACTCTCAAAAATTATTTCGTTTGCATTCCACAATATTGCAATGCCTCCTGCTAAACCGATTGCATCTTGTCCCATGACTTCGTATTGGAGTTTACTATTTTTGATTATTCCTTCCATCTGCTGCATGGTGATTTTTGTTTCTTGTAGGATCATGATACTTGGTCTGTATTTTTTTAATTTCTCTTTCATATATCTCTGCTTACCCTTGCTGTTCAGCCCCCTAATATTCCAGCTGATAATAATCATTTAAAACTCTTGGATGGGTAGAAAAATACCTCTGACAGAGTTATCACTTTACCTGAATTTATCAATACTTCGCCAACTATTTGAATTGTTTCATTCATTGTTTTTCTCCCTCTTTTCCTGCTGCTTTTGCTAGACCCACCTATTCCCATCTGTTCCTTTCCTTGTTCTCTTGCTGTAGCATCTTTATTGTCCATATTCCCCCTATTTCTTTCTTTATACTTTTGAAAATCATCCTTATATATTTGTTTTTGCCGATCTGGAATGAATCTTTCGTCCAAGTTTTTCCATTCCTGGATTAATTGTCTCATAATCCTTTCTTCCTCTGCCTCGCTTTCCTGCTGACTCTCCGTCTCCATTTGGGTTTGGTTAGTTAATATTTCTATCTTTTCAGTTGTTTCTTCTTTGTTCGTTTCTCTTGGTTCTGTGACTTTTTCTCCTGTTTCCTGGAAAATTTCCATGGGTTCATTTTCTGGAACTTCACCCTCAACCACATTGTCCTCATCTTCTTCATTGTTATCTTGGAGGATTTTAAACTTGTTCTGGCTTTCAATGTTCGATGATTTTGTTTGTATCTGCACTCTTGTTCCTTCTTTGTTTGCTTTCTTTTTTCTGGTAACCTATTGGAAACCCTTGTCTGTCTCCTCTGTTCTCTCTACTTCGCTATGTTGTTCTTCTTTTTTCCTTATGTATTCTTCCTCCTTGTTTAAAGGGCATTGTCTGTATAGGTGACCATACTCATGGCACCTTCTGCACCTGAAAGGGATATGCTCATAGTCTAATGGTTGTTGCCAAACTGTGTCATGATATTCCAATTCTATATGTTCCGGGAGAGGTTCAGCTATATTCATGTAAACACACAGTCTTGCGTAAGATGTATACTTACCTTTCTTCGTTGTATCTTCTACCTTGACAAAGGCACCGATCGTGTTGCTTATCACTTCCAAAATCTTGAGGTTCCAAAATTCCACTGGTAATCCAAACAATCTGACCCAGATCGGGGCTTCCAGCATCTTTTCATTGTTAGGATTGTATCTTTCTTCCCAGTATTTCATGAACAGGCCTGCGTTGTTCATGAAATATGGCCCTTCCTCAAAAACCCTCTCTTTATCCTCCAGATTCGCAAATATTGCTATAAAAATCCCCTTTGCTCCCAGTTTCAGTTCTATGTGTCCTTCTGGTCTCCACCTTTGATAAATCCACCTGTATAGTTCTTTTTCATTAGGCCAATACCCTACGAACTTGCAAATCAGTGCATGATCTTTCATATAGCTGTTGCATTCCTCCAGCATGTTGTTGGGTATTACATATCTAGGTTTCTTGTTTGCCCTTGGTACAAATTTTCCTCCTGTCTTCATTTGCCACAGTTTTCCCATCACCGGTGCTTCTTTATTATTCGCCCTGGCCTCATTCTGGATGCCGCTGCCGCTTGCCTCACCTGCAACTATATTTTTAAAGGAGGGGATCTCTCCCCTCCCTTGCCGATTCTCCATATTTGCCCTCAGCACTCGCTGTTTAAGGCTCTTCAACTCCTACGTGAGGGTTAGTTATTCCCTTCGTTCCGCTCCGCCTCCCCTGCGATGGCCCTGCTCGCGTATCGTCCAGCCCACCCTGCTATTCCGCCTGCAAAACCCTAGCCCGCCGATCACCGCGTCCACATCGCCTCATCGCCCCTCTGTTATTTTGTATTGTTTTCCACCAATCTCTATGGTATAGTTATTTAGCAAAAAGTTTTCAATTTATTTTAAAGGTGATAAAAATTAAATATAAAAATAAATGAAAAGCCTTATAAAACTACCCTCAAAATCACAAAAATGATCTCTATGGTATAGTTTTTTAGCAACATTTCTTTAATTTATTTTATGGAAAACATGAAAAGCGAGTATTTTCCTTGGTATTACCACTTCACCATATTATTTATTATATTTTTATATGCTTTCTTTGATTTACTATTCCTTTTTATATTAAGCCACAAAACTTTAGGGCCGTGACTAGTTAATGAAGGGGTATAGCTTCTCCTTTTTTTTCATTTTCTTAAATATTTTTTAGTTATTAGTGTTCTTTGGCTTATCATACTTAGGATCATCTTGAATTTTTACTTCATTTATTTATCTCACCTTTTTGAACAAGGCTTCATTAGTAATTCATAAGAGGGTATTATATTTTATGTGAACTAGATGGTTACGTAGGTGAAACTATGCATATTTTTATGTATAGTTATGAAGTGGGCTATACTATTAGTCTTGGTATCCAATAATATACTTTGAAAAAATTCTAAGATTAACTTATATGAGAATAATTAATATATGTGCCCCATCATAAAGGAGGAAAAAAGAATGAAATATTTTATTAGTTAACAAGTGTTATTACTTAAAGAGGAGGATTCCAAGATGGGGGTAACTAACTTTGAGATTTGTTTGTTCGGTGTGCAATGAATGTTTGTGATGAAGGAGCATGAGGCTTGAATAAAAAAGACTTTGAATTTTATTCCAAAAATACAAAAAAAAAATTGCAAGCAAAGGAGTAAAATCCTTTAGCTGTCACTTTACAAATATTTCCAGGTAGGATTTGAGCTAGAATTCAGGGATTTGAATTATCTTGTAATTAAGTCAAGTATTTAGCCTTACTTGAGATTCTCGAGGATAATATCATGTACATTAGAGGTTATCTAGGATTAGGCAGATTTTGTCCATTGATTTAGGATCTCATTGTTGTATGTACACATATTCATGTAAGTTTTGAATTAGTAGAAGGGGATTTTGGCTGGGTTTTTGGCTGTGGAAGGTTGGAATGTAAAATTTGGAATCTCTATGTATCTCTGTGAATATTGTGCATGAATGGTCAAATCTCAGAGGTTTTAATTTCCTTCGAATTATTTCTGAGTTTTGGTGATTTCTAGTTTGGGCCCTTTAGAATTAGATTTTCTATAATCTTGTGTGGTCGCATCTAAATCTTCACTCATTGTGCATTGAAATAGCCTGGATATGTTTTACGATAACAGAAAATAATTTAGAGGCACACTAAACTTGGTGGAAATGTTAATTCTTGGCGGAGCGAGGAAACTGTAACAAATTCGTGAGAAACCTAGGAGAATATCTGAGTCGTCCAATCAACACATCCAATAGATTTAATGGTCATGATTTGCTGACAAGAATAGATTTTAATGAGAATAGAATAGAGGTCTTCGTAGGTGTAAGTAGTATCTTGCATAGTCTCCAAGTGGTAAGTGCTATTTTGCAAATTCAAGCAACTAACTTGAGGGGTTGACACATAGCACGGGAAAACCACTTTTCTCGCACGCTCCCAACTTGTTATGCATCGTGCAATATTTCATGCAAGATTATGCAATAGCCAATGGATCAAGCGGGATTGATCGATGTTATAGTTTGGCTAAGCTAGTTTGCAAGCGGGGGATGCGATAGCTGTTTGATTAGACGGGTTAGATCTCATGGTGGTCGCGTTGGAAGATGCATGTGAGTTAATTTAAATTTTGGGCGTGATAAGGTTATGAACTACGGTTTTAATTCCCTTTGGTTCAATGGAAAATTGGAGGTTTTCCATATACAGGTTAAATTAAGTAGTTCTTCTATTTTATAAGAATAACTAAAATTGGAGGTCGATGATTGATATTCCAAAGGAAACTCGAGAAGAAGTTCCACCCGAAATTGAAGGAATAGTTTCTTGTTTTGAATGATTGTCCTTAACATCTGCAACGATCCCACCATTAGTTGTATGAGAGCAACCTATTGAAACTGAGTAGCATCTCAAAGATCAGAAAAAGAAATCCAACATGGCTTTTATAGTTGGAGGAAGACGTAAGGGCATAAGGGCTAGACAAATTCAAAATACAGACGATAAGGTTCTAAGATATATAAATGTTCTCAGAATGGAGATCCAAGATGAGATAACTGTATTGTTTCCTAAAAAAATAGAAGAGGCTTGTCATATGGTATTGAAGGTTGAAGAAAAACTCATGGGGAAGCAATCTATCAGAAGTAAGTTACTTTCAAAGGGAGAGGAAGTCAAGGTGGTAGAGGAAGATCTAAAACACCTAGAGATGGAGCTAGCACTAGCTCGAATCAGCATACACCCACAAAAGGTGATGCAAGTGGCAGAAGGAGTTTTTCTACAGGAAGAGGTGGTAGAGGTAGAGGAAGAGAAATAAGATGTTACAGATGTAACGAGCTTGGACAGAGAGCCTATGAGTGCCTAGAAAACACAAGGATAAAATCAGAGAAATGTAATTCTTGCTGAGACTGAAGAGAAAGTAGCAAAGGTGTCCGGAGAAGAAAATCTACCAAAGAAATGGGAACCTTTGATTGTTAAGAAAGTTTTGTTAAATCCAACAAAGGAAGTTGTTGAACGAGCATAAAAAAAGACTTTGTTCAAGACTGTGTGCAAAGTTTAAGGAAAATGTTGTCAAATGGTAATTTTTAGTGGCAACACCGATAATTTGGTCTCTACAGAACTAATGGAAAAATTGAAATTAAAGACAAGGAAACATCCAACACCTTACAACATGTCATGGCTTCAAAAATGACATCAATTGTGTGAAGTGGAGTTGCAATTGGCCAGATACAAAGACAAAATTATTTGTGATTGGATGCGTATGGATGTGCATCACCTATTATTGGGAAGACCTTGACAGTATGATAGAGGAGATATGCATGATGGAAAAAAGAACACATACAAATTTGGTAAATATGGTATTAATCATACATTGCTCCCTATGGAAGAAGAGGATGCATCACGAAGATATAATCCAAATACTCTATGACTGAGTGGAAAAGAATACTTGCAGTAGATTGAGGAGAATGAGGTAATTTTTTCATTGATTTGCAAACCCTAGGTAATAATTACTTCCACTAAAATTTCTGATTTGCCAATTGAAATTCAAGAGGTGCTGGAAATTTATTGTGATATCATTGTAGATGATTTTCCTAATGAGATACCACCCATTAGAAAAATAATTCATCATATAGATTTGATTCCACAGGTAAATCTGACAAATAAAGTAGCTTCCATGATGACTCCCATAGAAAATAAAGAAATCAGAAAATAGGTTCAGGAACTGTTAGATAAAGGATTGATGAGAGAGAGTTTGAGTCCTTGTGCAGTGCTAATAGTGTTGAGTCCAAAAAAATATGGAGGTTGGAGAATTTGCACTGGTTTAAGAGAAATCAAGAAAATAACAATGAGATACAAATTTCCTTTACCTAAAATTGAAGATTTGATGGATTGTTTACGTGGGGCAAGATATTTTACAAAGCTGGTTTCAAAAACTGTGTATCATCAAATAAGGATTAGAGAAGGAGACAAATGGAAAACTTTTTTTAAAACAAATGAAGGAGTGTATAAATGGATGGTAATGCCTTTTGGGCTATCAAATGCTCCTAGTACATTTATGAGGCTTATGAATGAAGTGCTCAAAGAATTTATTGGTAAATTTGTAATAATATATCTCCATGATATATTAGTTTATAGAAGATCTAAAGAGGAACATATGAGACATCTTAATTATGCCTTACATAATCTACAAGAAGAAAAGTTACTGCTAACTTTAAAGAAATGTTCATTCATGAAGAAAGAGTTGGTACATTTGGGCTTTGTTGTTTCTGCTTATGGATTAAAGATGGATTTAAAGAATATAAAGGCAATCGTAGAGTGGCCTTCACGAAAAAGTGTTTTTGAGGTAAGAATTTTTCATGGTCTTGCTACTTTTTATAGAATATTCATAAGGAATTTTAGTAATATCAATGCTTCTATTGGTGACACTATATAGAAGGATAAACATCCACTTAAATGGACTATTGGTGCAGAAAATAACTTCAAGCTGTTGAAAAGAAAGATCACTGGAAAACCTATTTTAATTTTGGATGATTTTAGTAAACCTTTTTCAAGTGAAATGTGATGCTAGTGGAGAAGCTATTGGAACTATTTTAAGTGAGGACATATATGTAGCTTATTTCAGACAAAAACTGAATGAATCAAGGAAAAAATATTCTTCTTATGATAAGGAATTTTATGCAATTTTGCATTCTTTGAAAAAGTGGAGACATTACTTGATGTATAAGGATTTTATACTTTATTCAGACAATCATGCATTGTAGTACATTATGCAACAAACAATGCTTAGTCAAAAACATTCAAAATGGTTAGAATATCTTCAAAGTTTTAATTTTGTACTGAAGCATATAAATGGCCAATCAAACAAAGTAGTAGATGGGTTAAGCAGAAAAGGTATCCTATTTTAGGAAAGTCAAATTCAATTGTTGGGTTTTGATTTTCTTAAAGAATTATATGAGAAAGATTTAGATTTTAAAGAGGAATTTGAATCTTGTAAGAATCCTACTTTGTTAGAGAGAAGGGTCTGGATTTTTTCTTACAAGAAGGATTGTTGTTTAAAATAAATCAACTATGCATAACAAATTGGTATATGAGAGAAAATGGAATCAAGGAGAAACATAGTGGTGGACTTGGAGGACATTTTGGTGCAGACAAGACTTATGAGGAGTTGAATCACTTTTATTTCTGGCTAAAGATGAGATATGAAGTGGAAGAGCATGTAAAAAATTGTAAAATCTGTCAATATGTAAAGGGAAGGAGGCGAAACAGACGTTTGTATGTTCCATTCGCTATTCCAGTTAGACCTTGGGATATGGTAAATATGGACTTTGTTTTGGGTTTACCAAAAACTAAAAGAGGAAATGATTCAATTTATGTTGTGGTTGATATATTTTCTAAATTGGCACATTTTTTTCATGTTATAAAACGAGTGATGCTACTCATGATGCCAATAACTTTTTTAAGGAGATTGTAAGGTTGCATGGGTTACCTGAGAGAATTGTTTTAGACAGAGACACCAGATTTGTTGGTCATTTTCGGGTGACCTTGTAGAAGAAACTTGGTACTAAACTAAGTTTCAGTTCAACGTATCATCCTCAGACTAATGGATAGACTGAAGTTGTAAACAGAAGCTTGGGTAATCTTCTGAGAAGTCTTGCAGGTGAACATCCAAAACATTGGGATCAAATTTTGGCACAGGATGAATATGCTTAATGATAAATCTCCAAGTGGAACGAAGTAGTATCAGAGAGAGGACACTAATCAAAATACCAGAAGCTAACCCACCCACCTACAAAAATCTATATATGGATCCCTCATCCCAGAGATCCGAGGGTTGGAATCTTGTATTTTGTAAGGAAGTGTTGTTAGTTTCTTTGTGGAACATCATAGTGTTAGGTGATCTAACCTTTTCATGAGGTGAAGAAGGGCTTTCATGCTGGGAGGATGACATTGGGTCAGATCAATGGGTTGTAATCTTCTCTTCTACTCTTTCTATCAATAAACCTATTTGAGTTTTCCTCCACATTCTTGTATGTCTGAGTTGATATATGCATTTGTGTGGTCAATATATATCTGATCCTATATTTTTTATGATTGTAGATCTCTGTTCTTTGATGGTATTATGCTGCTTTGACTCTTCAGGTGTTCTTTTAAGTGGGATAAGTGAGGAAGGAGTGTTCTAGGGTCTGACATATTAGATGATGAGCCAGTGATGATCGACAATCAAGCACAAATAGAGGCTGAAGCGGAAAAGGTTACAGGTGCTAATACATCAGAGGAGGGCTTAGGGGTTGAAGTAGTATTGAAATATATGACACCACAGCAGGCACCACAACATGCACCCGATAATAGTCAGGCTCCAGTAAGGGGTGAATTAAATACACAGCCATCGTGGGTTAAAAATTCAACATATCGTCACCCACATCACCCTGTAAGACAACAACCAACAAGATGGCAACCAATTAGCCACAAGGACAACAACCCTCGCCGAACAAATAGAGAGGAGCAAAGATCCACCTACTGCACATCAACACATAAGAGCTACCATGGTAAGCTTCCATCTCAAGCGAGCACAGCACCAGCGAGATCAAGGGTTCATCTTTATCTTGGATGGTTAAATGCACATGCATGGTACCAGTGGACTACTCTTTTGAGTAGATCTTATTATTTATGTTCTTCCCATGTTTCGAGGATGAAACACGCTAAGGGGGGTGGAATGTTATATACCTAGGGGGGTAATATGGGGTACAAAGGGAGGTACCCAAGGTAATAATGTAATAATGGGATGGGACATAGTAATAAATAAGGTGGTTAACCTATATCATGTGAGGGACCACAAGTAGTTAGTAATAATGTAATGGGCCCATGGTATTAGTCAACTATGGTAATGATCCATGGTATTGTATGTATGAGGCCTATATAGGGGCTAGAGACTCCACATGGAGAGATGTGAAGGAATGGTGTGAAGGAATATTGTATGAACATGCATATGGCTTGTGGAGTGTTCTCCTTCCTTAAGGAGTGAATATATGGTGTTGCCCTACCTTAAGGGTTTGATCAATAAAGTGAATCATTTATATCTATTTCTATCTTCTTATTTCTTGGGTTTATTTACATAGTCTTATATTTTCATATCAGGTCTTTAATATTTCCGAGTTAGATCTATAACAGAGCGGAAAAGATCTGTCAAAGGGGAGAGGAAACAAGCAAGGAGCCAAGCGAAAGACTAAGGTTGGTACTCTCTGCTTCTCTCTCATCTACTTCTCACAAAGGAAAACACAAGTAACTTTAGTTTTTTTGTTTCTAAGATAGCTACCTATCTTAGTGGGACTAGCAGCTCTGAATGGACACTAGATTTCCCTATAAAAAAATGGTGACTCTGCTGGGGAGCGAATAGCTTGTTTGCTTCTTTATATTTGTTTTCTTTATAAACTATAGACGGAGCCTGAAGTTAAGCCAACTAGCCTTCGAACTGCATTTTTTATGCAAGTGCAAAGTAGATTAATGTTGCTTGAGTCCATCTCCAGGTTTTGTTTATAAATTGAACAATTGATTTGCAAACATCCTAATTGCCCTAGTGGTGGCTCAAGTAACCTCATTAGATCAGTCCCTTTGCTTTGTATTTACTAACTATCATTAGCTCAGCCTAAATCCCTGAACTAAGTTGCAAACTATGACGAAAAATAATGTTAAAGTCTCATCCCTAGACCATCGCACTGTCTCCTTTTGACAATCTAGATGCATCGCACCTCCCATGTCCAGTAGGTGAGATGCATTCCTGTTTCCCTGTGTTACAGGTGCGATGATTAGATAAGACTGTTTCTGCCTCCAGATTTTGGTTTTTTCTTCACTCCCTTCAGCATTATTCAAGAATTTTTCTATCTGTGATCAATATACCACTATTGAAACTCCCTTCCTTTGCATCATTTAGCCTCCATTGTACAAACAATTGTGAATGTTTTTATGTATTTTTCGCCATTTACAGTTCTCCTTAAAAAAGAAGTAGCTTAAATGAATTATCGTCTTTTGATTTGGAAGTGTCGAAAGTGTCGTTTTGAGTCAAAGAAAAGAATTATACTCTTTTGATGGTCGGTTACACTGTTACTCTTGTATTTGATTTGAATTAATAGTATTTCAAGTGTCGAAAGCAGTTTTCAAATTGAATTTGAAAGTGTCATCTTAGCCTTCCTTTCATTTTTTAAATTCAAAATCACAAAGTGTCATCTTAGCCTTCCTTTCATTTTTTGAATTCGAAATCACAAAGTATCAT
Organism: Pinus taeda; assembly: GCA_000404065.3. Classification (NCBI taxonomy): domain Eukaryota; kingdom Viridiplantae; phylum Streptophyta; class Pinopsida; order Pinales; family Pinaceae; genus Pinus; species Pinus taeda. Next base: position 7,119 of record APFE030836204.1, on the reverse strand, counting down.
CTTAGTCTTCCTTTCGGTTTTTGAATTTCAAATCGCAAAGTGTCGTCTTCATCTTCCTTTCGTCTTTTGAAGAACAAATTGTTAGTACTGTCGCTTTGAGAGAAAAGATAGTTCAGGTTTGCCATTCACACATTAAGAAAGCGGAAAACAAATACATGCATGTGCATTTGCATTTAGACTGCTTGCTGATTTTGATTTAGGACAGTGCATCTACTGTGTGCTCTCTACTCTATGTTGAAATAATCTCACTTCTCTTTCGTTAGTAGCTAGGATTTTCATTGCAAAAAGAAGAGTAAACAACTGTTTGTCATCTTAGATTGCATATTTAGTAATTGAATATCTACATCACGTGGTGAACCTTAAAGGAAAACTTCTTAAGAAAGCTCAACTGTAAAATAAATTCAATGAACATAAAAATGCTTTGGAACCTAACGCACAACATTTAGAAGTCTAGGCTAAAGACATATTATGGCGTCGTAAAGCCTAGTAACTACCGCTTTCATTGTAGGTTGGGTGATTCCTCCTCTTTGAGACGACAAGTGCTAATATGGACTTGTTCTCCCACGTACCGTCGAGTATATATTGGGAGACCACAATAGGCTATATCATTTATCCTTAGGAAGCCATGTCTGCCGCCCTATCGATCACAATGCATTGAACACAATATTCAGGAAGATTGACTGCCGTACCGTAAAAAGTATTATGTAGTTTTGCGATTGGTTTTGTAATTCCTATGTCTAGATTTCCAGAGTAGTTTGTTTCATTCCTTTTTAGACTCCTTAAATGAAAAGGTCCATCTGAGCACTTGTCACTTTAGGCTCATTAAAAATAGAAGGTGACTAGAGTCATCTTTAGCTTTTTCTCGACTCTTAAAAATTGAAAAAGCAAGTTTTGTCACAGCATCATAAAAATTATTTTAATCGGAATAATGTCATTGTTCCCTCATTGGTCTTATGTTGAGAAAATGGAGTCCACCAACCAATGATTTCCCCTTGGGGGAAATCCTACTCCTTTCTGCTCTTGGGGGAATGTTGGTGCACCTCATATTGCCACATTGTCCCTTCCAGGACTGAAAATTGGCCTGCCAGTATGGCTCTTCTCGACCTCTATCATTCAAAGCACCATGATTCCTGAGAAATCAAATCAGTAAATGAATGATACTAAAATTCCCCCCCAACATTCTACTTCATTTGTTTCTCCCTCTCCTTCTTCCTCTTCACTTGGCGAAGCTAGTAAAACTAAAAACCAAGTAATTGAGAAGAAGAAGAAAGGGAAGGAGAAGAAGAAGAAGGAGCCAATGGCAAAAAGGGGAAACCATACATTGCCTAGTGAAAATCCACACACTACACCGTCCAAACCTAAATCTCCATGTGTCATTTTGCAAAGGAGACCACTATCATCGAGATTGTCCTTGTATCCCATGGATCTTAAGGGACTGGTCTCCTTGTTTGCACAATCTGGTGTCGTCAACCTCTGACGATCATGTTGAGAGTACATCGTCAACTACTGAAAATGAAGTCAATGCATAGAAAGGACAAGATAATTTTCCTTGTAGATTGCGTGAAGGAAAACATGCCATCCACCATTGTCCCTTACTAGACGAAGCTAAAAGAGTCTTGGATAACCATCCTACTTCACTGCTACGGCTTTCTCCTGGATACAAGAAACTCTTGCCGAGTCCATCGCTAGTTGAAAATTTGACTGACACACCATCGTGGTCAGTCGAAGCATCTATCACCAAAGATAAACCCTTTGAGTTCACACTGGACCAAAGTGAACAGGTCGAGACAGTAGTCGACCCAGTCTTGTCTTTAGAAGGTCAACCTTCGGATGATATCGTCACCAAGGAGGATGAGAAAAACACCGTTAGAATTCTTTTTATAAACATAGACTCTGATGAACATGTGGGCAATCTATCAATTCCTTTACCACAGGAAGGAAATTCATCAGAGATGTATCCAGCTGTTTATTTGGTCCCACCTCCAAGCAACCTAGTCGTTTCCTTCGATTGAAATCTACTAGGTAGACCCCTATACCATCTAATGTACCATTCCAAATCATAGTACAAGCTTACAGAATGGTCATGGTTGGTAATATCATAGATGAAGGGGCTTCTATGAGTATCCTTTCCTCAGCTGCTTAGAAAGTGCTTGCTTCCCCATCGCTTCTACCTGAGATGGAAAATTAGAGAGGCTTCGACAAAGGAACTAGTCGACCATTAGGGATCCTTCCAAATTTACCTATAACTTTGAGAAGGAAAACCATTTATCTGAATGTAATGGTAGTCCAAGGACGTTTAGATTACGATCTACTCCTTGGGCGTGACTACATTTATAGCATGGGAGCTATTGTTTCCTCACTTTTTTGAGTAGTGTGTTTTCCACATGAAGGTAGAGTGGTCGAGCCCATAGACGAGCTTTCATTCCCTGGCTCACAAATAGCTAATAGTCAAATTCCATCCCTAACTAGTATTTTTGAGCAAGGAATGTCTCATCAATCTCCAGTCTGTCTACCTGATGAGAGCGAGTGATTTGGCGATTGTGAATAAAACCCAGGGGGCATGCACCCTAGTCTACTTCGACAGGAAATCTTTGGGTATAGGGAAGGTTTCCATCAAGGATATATGACTAGTCTAACACACTCATCCATTTAGGAAAATGGGATTAGACCAGAATAAGATTCCCTCGTCAAGGTTAGGTGATTGGTGCTAGAATAACCTTTGTCCTATGGACTAAGCCGAGGAAGTATTTCTGTCTACTGCGCAGATGGAACCATCTTGTGGATGCAAGAACTTCTATATGGTAGCCTGGAAACTCTATTTCTCTATAGCTGGGGGCATGTAAACATTTTTGCATGCAAGTGAAAAGCGACCATTTATGTTCTTAGTTTGTAGGTTCCTAAACCTTTAAGCCCATAGGATTGGTCATTCCTAGCTTACATAATGAAATGATCTAGAGCAAATTTTCGAATGTGCCAAGCTCCCTAAAAAATGAACCTATCGATGATATGTCCTTATTATACGACTCGCACGAGCAGTTTTACGTGAAGTTCAAGCTTGTTAAAAAATAAACCTGGCAATGAGCATATGTTCCACCAGAGTTTAAGCTCATTAAAAAATGAACCCACCTTCGGTAAATAACAATTATGATTACATTATCATCAGCTTTTAAGCCTTTGTCGTGTTCTTACCATCACCTCCACTCTGTTTTAACCGATTATATGCCTCATTTGATTGTTTACACCTTTTGAGGAACAACTACGATGAGTGATTCTATTAGCCACCTTCTTTACACTGCCATGATTGGAAAGTTCCAAACTTTACCTGGAACCAGCTGCTACCCAAAAATATCACTTGTTCCTCAAAAAATGAGTCTCCTTTAACCTCTTTTCATCTGACTCATAACATATGAAAATATTCCTGAGCAATTGGCCTCTCCAACTCGTTAAAGTGATGGGAAGTGTTATCCCTCCTCTAGATTTTAATATTTTTGGACCTGAGGGATCATTACACAAAAAGATCAAGTGGTTGTCTTGTTCGGATCGTTAAAACTATCAAAATTCATCCCTTTCTTATTATTTTATACTTTTTCAAACTTAAGGGATTATATGATGAAAAGGGATTACTAGAGTTTCCTTTCCGTCTCTTTTCAGACTCTCTAAAATTGAAAAGGACTAATTTATCTTTGTCGTTAAACTCATTAAAAAAATAGCGACAAACTTGTCCATGCAAACAAGAGCGAGTTTCACTGTCGCTAGGTTCATTAAAACATAGCAACGGGTTTGCTCGAAGGGAAAATTATAGAACAACCATATTTTATCCTCCTTAAGCTTAACAAAAATAAAGAGGTACTAGTCAGCAATGACTAGGGAAAAATTGGGAAGAAAACTTGAAGAAAATTTATTGGTAACAAGTCACTCTTGAACATGATACTTTCACTCCATCACCATGATTGAGTCGGGTTGGGTTATTCTGTTCACCGGTCATATTACCATTGGTCCACTGTACCATCCATTTTTGGGGTTAACGCTACCAATCCATTTCAGTCTCACCGATATGTTCAAGAGAAGTCGCTCATAGAATTCACCAACCCAGCTTGTGTCTCATCCGCTACAATACCTTCACGCTTCGTTCTTTCATGACCACCACCCTAAACCTTGTATCATCATATCGTTTTCACCTCCACAAAATCATTTTCTTCATTCCGTGTCGTAGATGTGGGATTCGTTAATGCCCTCCTATGACGGGTCACTTCTTGTTGACATCATCTCGTTATCCAAGAAGTCGACCTACGAACAACCCTTTCAGTACTTTGAAGTTTCCATGCCTCAATCGCAAGTTTCTCACTTCCAGTGACAGGTTTACATCAATGGCCTTTGACTGAAAGATTTTGTGTGGTGTTCGATGCCAAGTCCCATTTTCACACCACGTGAATTGTACTGTCATACGTTGATGGTCATTATCATTATTGGTGATTCCTCTCACGCTTGTTAACAGCTTACATCATTGGCTGGTAATCAGGCGAAGTCTTTCCATGTTCGACCCTAGAACATCTTTTCACATGGATCGACTTGTACTTCGGCCGAAGATTGAATGAGTTTTGAAGACCCCAGATCTAGTTTCATCCATTTGGGCTATGATATATTTAGGAAAGTAAAGACATCAAATATACATCATTGATGCACAGATAAACATACAAGCCAAAGGATGATGGCTCTACCAGAATCATCAGTCTTCCACACAGATGGTTGTCTGTCCTATGTACATGAGAATGACTTTATAAAACTGAGCATGGGAATGGTTGCCTTAAGTATATCATGAAAATATTATGAAGATAATGTATTGTATTGTATCTTATTATAGGTTGCCTTCCAGTTCGAAAAACCTGGGATCCTCATTATAAAGCCTTTCACCCGACATCAAAAAGATTCATGACCTCATGCTTTACGGGGCAACTATTATAGACATATTTGGGCACTGCGACCCCAATGTAGGAATTTACAGGGTAAGTTCCTCAGACAGAACACCAAAAGGACACCGCTCACAAACAGATCACAGATCAATACACCAGTATTTTGACGTGTTTAAAACCCTCAAAGAGGGAAACAGTCCACGGCCTGCGCCAACGTGGCTACTACAGGCAATTTATTAATAAAAGAATGAAAATTTACATAAGCTTCTCTCATGCACGGTTAACCTACAAATGACCCTCCATGCGCTTTAAATAGAATTCATGGACCAATCGGGTGTCAAGCCACGGATCAAGTGTCGGTAATACCGAGGAGAGAATGAACCGTCGGATCACTACATATCGTGACCGTCGGATTGTAAGTTACAAAATGTCCAACGGTAAAGAAACACACTTTACCTAACTCTATACCTAACTCTATACTAGACCAAGTTGAACTTAACTATTCCTATGTGCCGGAATATCCTAACATCCCCCCTTAAGAACAACTTGGGATAGGATTGAAGGATTTACAAATATGACACAATAGGAGAAGGAAGGAGGCACTAGAGCCTATCCCCCCTTAGTGACAACTTCTGAACTCCAAGCATATATCGAAGTTTAGTGAACTTCGCCTCTGTGAGAGCCTTTGTGAAGATGTCTGCAACCTGATCATCTGTTGAACAATATTGCACTTCAAGAACATGGTCATGAATGAGCTTTCTGATGAAGTGCATGTGAAGTTCAATGTGTTTGCTGCGCTGATGCTGAACTGGATCTTTGCAAAGCTGAATGACACTTTGATTATCACACCAAAGTGTAGTTGGATGCTGCTGCTCAAAGCCCAATTCTGATAGGATCTGACGAAGCCACAAGGCTTCCTTACTAGCTTCCACGGCACCACGATACTCTGCTTCTGCTGACGAAAGAGAAATGGCAGCCTGGTTCTTACAAGCCCATGTAATAGGTCCTGAACCAAGAGTGAAGACATAACCGGCAGTAGACTTCCGATCATCAGGGTCACCAGCCCAATCAGAATCAGTGAAACCAACTAAAAGAGGAGCTGCTTTGGCACTGTAATGAATCCCAAACTGTACTGTACCTCGAACATAACGAAGTATTCTTTTAGCTGCTTTCCAATGACTTTCACGGGGGTTTTGCATAAAACGAGCAACAAGGCCAACACCAAAGGAAAGGTCAGGATGAGTATGGGTTAAATACAAGAGTTTTCCTACAAGTTGACGGTACAAGGTAGCATCAACTTCAGGAGAAGTACAAGAGACTGAAAGTTTGACTCCAGACTGAAAGGGAGAAGGAGCTGGCTTACAATCTTCCATGTGAAAATGAAGAAGAATATCACAAGCATACTTGGACTGGGAAAGGGAAATACCCTCCTTGGATTGCAAGACTTGAAGACCGAGAAAATAGTGTAAGTGTCCTAAGTCTGTCATTTCAAATTTCTTTTAAGGCTGGACTTCACATGGTTTATAAGGTTGGGATCACTACCAGTAAGAATAAGATCATCAACATAAAGAACAAGGATGATAAGAGAGTTGCCCACTTTCTTGGTGTAGACAATATTGTTAGAATAACACCTAGAAAAGCCAGATTCTAAAAGAAAGCTATCCATTTTGGCATACCAAGCCCGAGGAGCTTGCTTGAGACCATAAAGAGATTTCTTAAGTCGACATACAAGGCTAGATTCTGTTTGGATGAAGCCAATGGGTTGTTCGATATAGATTTCTTCATGCAAGTCCCCATGCAAGAAGGCAGATTTAACATCCATCTGATGGACTTCCCATTTTAAAGAGGCAGCAAGGGAAAGAACAAGGCGGATAGAGTTCATTTTGGCAACAGGGGAGGAGGGTTCAGTGTAGTCAATGCCTTCAACCTGTGAAAATCCCTTAGCAACAAGACGAGCTTTATGTTTATCAACTTTCCCATCTGGTCCATACTTGGTTCTGTAAACCCATTTACATCTAACAAGTTTACGTCCCTTTGGTAGAGGAACAAGATCCCATGTATCATTTGCCAACAATGAAGAACAAGGCGGATAGAGTTCATTTTGGCAACAGGGGAGGAGGTTTCAGTGTAGTCAATGCCTTCAACCTGTGAAAATCCCTTAGCAACAAGACGAGCTTTATGTTTATCAACTTTCCCATCTGGTCCATAC
>APFE030836192.1:36002-51216 GCA_000404065.3 Pinus taeda | reverse complement strand
AAGGAATCTTGCAGGAACCTTTACAGGAGATTCAACCTGATAATGCACCACCACAGTTGGTTCGCAGATCTTCTAGGCCTCATAAGCCTTCACAAAGGTATCCTCCTTCAAACTATATCTTGTTGACTGATGATGGTGAACCTAATTGTTTTCAAGAAGCTTGTAAAGTCGAGCACAGTAAAGAATGGAAGAAAGCAATGGAAGAAGAAATGAACTCTTTGCAGGAAAATAAAACTTGGGAGTTGGTAAACCTCCCAAAGGGTAGAAAGGCTCTACAAAACAAATGGGTTTACAGGATTAAGCACAAAGGTGACGAAAAGAATGAGAGGTATAAAACAAGAATGACGGTGAAAGGTTTTTCCCAAAAAGAAGGTATTGACTTCACTGAAAGTTTCTCACCTATTGTTAAAATGTCATCTATTAGAGTCATTCTTGGTCTAGTTGCTGCTTTAGACCTAGAATGTGAACAATTAGATGTAAAAACTACTTTCCTTCATGGTGAATTGGAGGAAGAAATTTATATGGAGCAGCCAAAAGGCTTCATATAAAAAGGCAAAGAAGGCCTTGTTTGTAGGTTGAAGAAGAGTCTATGTGGGTTGAAACAGGCACCTCGACAATGGTACAAGAAATTTGATTCATTCATGTTGGAACATGGTTTTCAAAGGTTGGAAGCTAACCATTGTGTTTATATCAAGAGGTATGATCAAGGAAAGTATATCATATTATTGTTATATGTGGATGACATGTTGATTGTTGGGCACGATAAGAATAAGATCAATAGGTTGAAGAAAGATTTGGGTAGCAAATTTGCAATGAAGGATTTGGGACCAGCGCAACGGATATTGGGCATGTAGATTATGCGTGACAGGAAAAGCAAAAGGTTGTGGCTGTCACAGGAAAAATATATCAAGAAGGTGCTTGACAGGTTTAATATGAAGGATGCCAAGCCAGTTGGTACACCCCTTGCAGCCCACTTCAAGCCGAGTACTAAATTATGTCCTAGTAATGACAAAGAGAAAGAAGAGATGAGCAGAATTCCTTATGCTTTAGCAGTTGGCGGCTTAATGTATGCCATGGTATGCACATGACCAGACATTGCATATTTAGTGGGAGTAGTGAGCAGGTTCCTTACCAATCCAGTGAAACAACATTGGCAAGTAGTAAAATGGATTTTAAGGTATCTCAAGGGTACTAGTCATTATTATTTATGTTTTGGTCATGATGAGACTGTGCTTGAAGGATTTACAGATGTAGATATGGCTGGAGATATGGATACCAGAAAGTCAACTACAGGTTATTTGTATACATTTGTAGGTGCAGCAGTATCTTGGGTGTCAAGGCTATAAAGAATAGTAGCTCTCTCTACAACATAAGCAGAGTACATAGCTGCAATAGAAGCTTGTAAAGAGATGTTGTGGATATAGCGATTCCTAGGAGAGATAGGAATAAAGCAGGACAAGTATGTGTTATATTGTGATAATTAGAGTGCCATTCACTTGGCGAAAAACCCAGCATTTCATTTAAAAACCAAACACATTGACTTAAGGTACCATTGGATTCGGCATGTGTTGGAGGAAGAACAATTATCCTTGGAAAAGATCCATACAGATAGGAACTCTGTTGATATGCTCACTAAGATTCTACCACGAAATAAACATGAGTTATGTAGAGGCATGGTAGGACTCGGTGTGATTTGATGACTCTTATTTGGCTTCAAGTGGGAGAATGTTAAGTGTGAAGCCAAATTCACGGAGGATTCTAGATGACATCTTTCTAGATCTCCAGGATTCTAGATCTTACTACACCGCAAGTAGTTTCTAGAATCACATGAAGGATTCTAGATCCTGCTACACCGCCAGCGGTTTCTAGATCATTCCAGATCTCCATCTGAAACAGGATTCTAGATCCTTCTTCTGCCTCTATAAATTTGTAATTTCTCTGGCCAAGGAAAGCAAGCCAAGGCCCAAGCCTGTTATGTAATGCAAAGTGATTTCTGTTCTCCAGTGATTGTTTTATCTATTCCGCTATTTCTGATTGAATAATCTTGTTGTTTCTCCATTTGTCTGTCTCTGAGTATAAATCCGTTGTATGTTATGTATGCTCTGGTCTAACACATAATTATAAATAACATGCAAATGAGTTTAAGAATATATATAATATTATATAGTATATATATATATATATATAATATTATATATAAAACTAACTTAGCGTGAAGTTAAAAAAGATTTACTATCATGAATGAGATGCATTCATATTTAATGTGAAAACAAAATCCTATAATGATAAATAACATGTAAATGAATTTAAGCTAAAAAAAAATTATACAACCGAGTGTGAAGTTAAAACGGACTTACTATCATGGATGAGATACATCCATATTTAATGTGAACACAAAATCCAATCCATATTTAATGTGAATGCAAAACATAAATATTAGGGTTGTTGCACCCTTTTCTTAATAGACTCCTGGTTGATATTGACACAAATCTGGGAGATCACACAATTTTACAGTAGCTAATTATATGAAAAGTAAAATTCAATTTTCCTTCCAATTACAGATTCTTGGTCAAATTATTTGTGAATTTTTTATTTTTTTTCGCTGTCAATATTTGTAGTTGGTTTTTTATCACATCATTTAATGTTTATATTTCACATCATTTTATGTTTATCTTTTAGTTTTTAAAAGAAATATCAATTATAATTAAACTATAACATTAGGAGAATTCTCTTCTGAAGATTTGTATAACAAACACGGCATATTCTCTTATGAAAATTAGGAGATTCATTTTTGTTTCTAGACAATTCCACGGTTCCACCGACCATGGACTCGAGACAATAATAAAACAATAAAGTTGAGTCCGCATTCACCAACTGTATAGTTAGCTCACACATACAATACAATATTTGTAGAAATAAAGCTTTGAAGGACGATAATTCCACCCGTTCTCTTCTGAAAATGAGGAGATTCATTTTTGTTTCTAGATAATTCCACTGTTCCACCGACCATTGACTCGAGACAATAATAAAACAATAAAATTGAGTCCGGTACATTTAGTTCACACATACAATACAATATTTGCATAAATAAGGCTTTGAAGGACGATAATTCCACCCGTTCTAAGATCCATCGTGACTGACTCGCCAGCCCCAGTAGCCATCGCTGCGTGTGAAGTACTGAAACTAAAATGAAGTCATCCCAAAATTAATTTCTTCGCTGACCAATGACTCTTGATAACAATAGAATAATAAAGTTGAGTTCCAATTTGACCAATTGCAGCGACGTACACTATTTCGCAGAAATAAAGTCCTATAATTCGAGGGGCTCTTGAAGTAATAAAAGTTTAATAGGACGATAATTCCATGCAATCTGAGAACCATCGTTGACTAGAAATGAGGGCTAGAATCTCAAATTGCAGAAATAAAGGTCTCGTATGATGATTATTCCACGCGGAGCATCGTTGCCCAGCAAGCAGGCCTGGAATTTAAAAGTTCTTCCAAGCGTTAAGGGAAAATTTAAGTACGGTTATGTAGATTTAAGTTTTATGCCTTTTTATTTATTTATTTATTTTTATTTTTTTTCAGGAAGGAAAAGCATGATATATTCATTAAAGAAAATTACATATTGCAAGTGCAAGAAGTATATGCAGAAACGTGGACCGAGCTACTTACAAAAATACTCCAAAAGAAGTATCTAGAAAAGCCCTCAGACAGGGCAGCAGATAAAGGAATAAACCCCAGAAAATCTGCTTAAATAGATCCCAAATAAAGCCCCGACAGGTCAATATTGCGCCCTAGAAAAAACAAGGCAACCCATCTATAAGGTGCAGAAGTGGCACCAAAGCACCAAGCAGACAAGCATCTGAAGATAGAAAAAGAGAGCAACCAACGCTAGATCTGTCCGCCCAATACAAAAGGAGAGGCACGAAATGAGGAAGAGAGCAGCAAAAGTAGCCACTCCTTCCCCACCCCCTCAAACTTTCCACCCGAATCAGATGAGAAACATAGGAAGAAACACTGCCTCAATCATCCACATCTGCCTGCAGAAAAAGACCATCGGAAACATCCATAGCAGCGGCACGAAATAGAGCAGAGAGCCGCTGTTCCCTCAACGCTCCAAAGGATATGCCATGACCGGAACAAACCAAACTACCGTCGAGAAGGAGAAGACCCGCCGGAGCAGAGGCGGCAAGGGTAGCCACCTCACCCCCGCTTAGAGAAAACTAAAAGACCAAAAGAGGAAACGAGCCTGTAGGACGAAATCCTCTCTGCTTGCCTCTCGCCACTCGACTCAGGAGAGCCCGCACCTCACACCGTTCGGCGCTCGCCTCTGGAGAAACCCTCTCTACTTGCTTCTCGTCACTCGACTTAGGAGAGCCCACACCTCACGCCGTTCGCCGCTCGTCTCTGGAGAAACCCCGCGGAGTCGCCAGTGAAACCCACGCAGTTCCCCACTCGCTTCTGGTGATGCCCTCGCTGCCTGAGGAGAAACCCTTGCTGATTGCCGCTCTCGAGAAGCCCTCACTGCCTGTGGTGAAGCCCTCGCTCGTCTCTAGTGAAGCCTCACGCTGCTCACCGCTCACCTCTGGAGAAACCCAGCTTTTATGAAGCCTCACCGCCTGTGGAGAAGCCCTCATTCGCCTCTGGTGAAGATACACGAGGACTATGCCTGCCAAGGAAAAAATTGTGCCAAGGAAGAACCCTCGCTGCTATCCGCTATCGCTGCCTGCCTGTTTTCCGCTGCCTCTGACCGCTATGTTGTCCGCTGCCCCTGTCTGCTATGTCTACTTTGCTATCCACTGCCCCTGTATGGTATCTACCTGAAAGACCCAGGAGCAGCTAGTCGACTTTCTCGTTGAATCGCTCGCCCTTGGTCTAAGGCTTTTCTCACCGCACGTCGCTCGCTCGCCGCTCCTGCTCCTGCTCACTCGCCACTCCTGCTCCTCCTCGCTCCAAGAAAAGCCCATTGTCAAGGGTCAGCTCGCTGCTCCTGCTCCTGCTGGCTCGCCTCTTCTGCGCTCACCGCTCCTGCTCCTGCTCGCTCCAAGCAAAGCCCGTTGTCAAGGGTCAGCTCACCGCTCCTACTCCTGCTCTCCTGCTCGCTCCCATTTTTTCCGCTCGCCGCTCCTCAATTTCGATTATGCTAGTTACATTATGGATCCTCCTCAAAAATTGGTATGGTCGTAGGGTTTGACCCTTAGACCAACGCAAACCCCATGATTTGACAACAATGCAACAACCAACAAGCCTGCATGAGGAGCTTTTTAGTTTTATGCACATTTATGAGTTTTTTTTTTTTGGGTTATATTAAGTTCTATTTTTTAGTTTTTATATATAATATAATTGTGATTATATTTAGGAGAGGTAGGTTAATTAGTTTGTGTAGATGGTTTCCAATAGGTTAAAGTTTTATGGGTTGCAATTAAATATGAGAATCATACCGATAATACTTTGAGGTAATTGATAAACAAAATTTGAGGCAATTGATTAACAAATTTTGAAAATAGAGATTATGGAGAACATTATAGTAGATTTATCACAACAAAAATTAAAAGAGGATTGTTATTAATATCTAAGTAACATGTAAAAAAAATTGATTAAGTTTTTTGGTAATAATTTGAAGCATACAAATCAAATATTGGATTTAATGAGTAAGATTTTTTCATTTAAGATGAAAGAAAATGAAAGTGTCAGTAATTTTATTTCTAGAATTAAGGATTTAAAGAATAAATTAGGTGACATTGGTGAAACAATATCTAGTACAAACTTGGTTATTGTGACATTAAATGGAATGCTTGATGAATATCAAATGTTTATCATTGGCCTTTTAGCTAGAGAGAAGACTCCTATGTTTGATGAGTTGGCAAGTATACTTATACAGGAAGGAAAGTGGAGAAGAAGTCTTAAACATAAATCTCCCAATTCAGATTTAGCATTGATGGCTAAAGGGAAGCATTGTTTCAAAGGAAAATAGTGGGAGAAAAATAAATGCAAAAAGCCACAGGTAAAATCGTTTCAAGGTACACCTTTACCAAGGACAAATGGAAAATCAAGTAGAGATGATGTGCGTTATTACTGTGGAAAACCTGGCCGTTTTGCTTAGAATTGCATGAAAAGAAGGTTTGGTCAATTTAAACGAAAAAGGCATTCAAGAATTTATGTTGATAGAGATGAAACAAATAGTCATGATTTTAGCAATCTTAAATTGTTTGTGTCCAATGCTTCTTTATCAACAGAAACGAATGATGATAATGCTTGGTTTATAGATTTCGGTGCATCAATCCACATGTCATGTAAAAGAGATTGGTTTGATACTTATCATGAAGTTAATAATGGCGCACACATCTATTTAGGATCTAATAGGTCACATGAAATTAGATACTCTATTAAAAATTCAAAAGTATCCTAAAACAATACTCGTTTTTAAAACTGTATTTTTGAATGCATAAATGGATACAATGCCTTGAAAGTTTACTTGGACACTTGGATTGTGTAAATTACACCACATAAATTTGCAATTCCAACGAATCTTTGCTAGACAAAATTTAAAACTGGAATTAATGGCTCCAGGAAAATGGTTCCAAATTAATTTAAAATTTTTAACTTTATGTTAATTGCAGAACCTGGAGGTCACTGGAGTGAAATACAATCTTTATTTAATCCCATTATCAACACACACTGACTTTAGCCATTTCCTTTATGCAATTACATTTTTTGTGAACCATTGCCCACTGCGGCCTATGGTAATGTTTCTCCTCATTACCTTTCATGTTATAACTTGGATATAAATATTATATAAAGTTTTGACATAGCGGTATGCTTGGAAAAAATGATTTAGCCAAGAATGGTGGTTTGAGAAATATCTGTGAGACAGGCATCGACACAAGTGTGAGACTCTTGCAATCCTGAACACATTTCCTCCCCTCCATCCTCCACCCGTTAGGTTGTTATCTTTCCTTTGCTGCAACATTTTTGCAGTAACATCATAAGCATGCTTTATTCCTTCAGTGTATCTTTGCACCTTTGGGGGCAATTGCTAGTAATAGTTAGGCTTATAGACTTTTATTTTAGGTTGATAGGTCTTTCTTTTGAATCATTCCACCTAACTCTTTTTGTTAGACTTTCTTCTCTCGGAATGACACTTGTGCACACATTTTGACTCCTCCTCTTCGCTTAACATTTGTGCAACATATTTATGCCGAAGTTCCAGAGCATATTTATAGACAGATTCACTACTTAGACCTCCAGATTGAGTAGGTCATGGCTCCGTGGTTGTCACTGACATTACTTTTGGGAACTTGGAATTCGTCGAAATGGGTTGCTCGGACACCAGTAAATGTTAATTGTAGAATCGGGCAGAGCTCTACCGTAGTCCGATAATTGCCCTCCGCCGCCCCAGTTTAATTGCAATCAATAGAAACGAGTCAGAGGAGGTTGTGTTAGTTGGTTTCTTTAACTATTTATTTTATCCAAAGCAAAGGGTGCAATCCCAAAAGAGGCTGACAGTGGTGATCCATTTTTTTTAGGGGTGCTTGTCGTGTTTCTCTTTGACGTCAACTAATTCCCGCTATTTGACGTCAATTGACAACAAATAGAGAAGATGGTGGAATAGACCATTCATCTTTTGTTTGCGGATTTAGTTATATGGTCCCCCCTCCTTCAATTGGAATATATTATCTGCACATATTCACATTAACATTACCAACACTCACACTTTCCAACGAAACCCTTATGTATGCTCAAGTACGCAGGTTTAAGTTTTTCATAAGCATTGAGGTATGTGTTGTAGCATTCTTTGGTTTTGGTAAGTTAGAAATATAATATATATATATATATATAAAATATATATTTCAAGAAAATGTTAAGTTAGGATATGGACAGAAAGAATAAAAAAACAAAAAATGTTAGGGATATTTTGATAACCAAGTCCATATCAAATAAAATGTTAGAATAGATGCCCTAAAAAATGAAGGCAAAAATAAAATGTTAGATTAGAAATTAAAGAAAAAATAATAAATTCTGAAAGTGTTGCACATCCAAATGCCACTACTCTTAGTCATTTTATTTTTGCAAATAAAGTTGTGTGCTGATTTTTTAAATGCCACATTAGCTCATACAATCCAATCATACAGTTTAATCTTGATTGGATTAGATTTAAATTGTTTGTCAATAGGTAGCAAATAAAATTGGCTCAACAGTTTAAGCTGAGCCAATGGAAGCAATATGGGATAGAATTAGATTAATCATTAAAAGGAAAATGTTGAGTTGCTAATCTAAATGCACTCGGGTGACTAAGATTGTGAAAAATGTTATGAAAGTTAAGGGTAGGTAGAGAAATGAAATACAATTGGAGCATGATAGGATTTTTATCCTAAGCTTAAAATATTGCATATATGTGGATATAACGGATGGTTTTAATTAACCATAATTTTCCTATCTCAATGTTATTTTGTAGTGTTCACACTATCTATTAATTCACCAATAGACCCTGCACCTGTCACATCCATCATATCCGTCTCGACCCCACCATCACCTTCCACCTCACTCCATTAAACTCCCTCCAATTTCCTTCCATCCCTCTTATCTCCCTCTGATCCAATGACCATTATCGCTCCTCAACCCTCCCTTGTCGTCCAAAAGTTGTCAGCGAGGGGGGGCTCCAAAGTCGGTAGTTTTAGAAACCACCCTCTGAAACTTCCAACCCCCGCTCCTAATTATTCGAGACTTAAAATCCCAAACTAATTACCTCCCGAACTCACTCCCAAACGCGGTTTTCAGCCTTGTCTATCACTGTCGCTCCCAAGTCACTTTCTTTGTCCTGTTAACCTTACATGGACCAATCTTCCGCCTCTCTGCCCGTTATCCATTTAATTCGCCACCCCTACAAATGAATCTTCCATAGATCTGTTTCTCAGTCTCGTTGAATAATTAGTATGAATTGAGCTGTTGATTAATGGATTTGCTCCATCTTATCCCTTATAATCCCGTTCTTCCATAAACAATTATTACATAGTGCATTCCCGTAACTCAATTGATCACGGGATACTTGTAGCTTGTAGCCAAAACGACAAATTCACCATTCAAGCAAATTTTCTATCATGTTTACAAGCAAGCTGGCATCTAGGTTTACTCAATCTAGTTCAATTGTACTGTTTTTTTGTTATCACTATGTTTTAGCCAAATCCTTCCCATTTCTGTCACTTCTGTTTTGTAATTCAATTAACAGAATACTTCCTAATGGGAAGGAAGTTGCAGAAACCCCAAATCCTCTCATTCATCCACAAGTTGACTTCCATCATACTCCCTTGGTTGACAGAGACTGTAAAATCCATGAGTCTTTGTCCGAATTTGATTTGTTTGAGATCTATTGTTGGATGGAGGACCAATTTGTTGATCAAACGGATGAAATTGGACTTTGGGACTCTCACCTTCCTCATTATATTTTCCCTCAAATCTACAGAGAACATGAATTTGTCAGAAAATGTCATGCATCTTATGACCCCAGTCAAAGAGATATTATCTCACCTACAGGAGAAATCATGTGCTTCATCAATGCTTAGTCCATTGACCAAATGTTACAGGCCCCAACTATTGTGCCAACGACTCCTTTTTCTCGTGAAAGCGTAATAGAAGCCTATCAAAAGCTGGATTTCACTAAAAGAGCTCAGACCCTAGAAATTTTCCTAGTTGTAGATAGCCCTCTGCCTAAAAGAAGCCCTCCCTATGATTCTTTTATATTCCTAGATAGAACCAAGAAAATTACCACCATTCTCTCTTATCTCCTTGGTTACTACTCTGATCAGCATGTAGATGAGGCCATCGTTGGATTCTTGTCTATCATTTCCGCTGGTTCCAAACCCACTGTTTTTTTTAACTTTAGTCAATTTCTAGCTAAAGCCATTCATGAACAATTTGTCCAATTCAATACTGAAGAGGTATTCAAGTATGCTTTAGTAGTTGTATATCTTTTTATCTATTTTCAGGGAGACAAGTTTCCATTCACTTTGCAGAAGCTAGATGAAGAAGGGAACCAACAATTAGTTATCTTTTGGACTTCTATGGGAATGAAAGAGAAAGAAGAATTTTCCTATAAACAGTTCATTGAATTATTTGTTTATCTAGCCATTAATCTTATGAGAAGCACTCTAGAACCAAGAATTAGTGATGAAATTGTAAACATTTTGCAGCTAGTTGACCAAGCTACAACAGGAGATTGGTATCTTTACCAAAATTATATAGAGATTAGAGTCTTTGGTTGTGAGCTTCAACCCTACAATCTGCCTAAGTACCTCCCTATGAAATTTTTTGCATTAGAATACATTAGGCAGAGGATCAGTGCAGATGAAGTGGATTTTGTCGCTGCAAAGAAGAAACCACAATTTAAACTAAAAGCTCAGGTTGGTCCATTCATTTGTAACACTAGAGTAGCAGGAGAAGAAGCAGATAGGTTATTGAAAGAGATGAAGTTTGGTCTCAACTTTACTTGGTCTTATGACCCAATGGGAGTGATTTCAGGACTCATAGTAGAAAATAAGTTTACTCCATATCATCACACATCCAAGCCTGAGATTGAACAATACAAAAATCAGTTAGAATGGAAGGAAAACATCCTTCAAGAAGCTGAAGTACAGGAAGTATCTACTTTGAATGTACAAAATCCACTTGCACAAGAAAATACAACTAAATGAGGAAGGGAATAAAAATCATCCCCTACAGAAGAAGCA
This sequence comes from Pinus taeda, assembly GCA_000404065.3. Taxonomy (NCBI): domain Eukaryota; kingdom Viridiplantae; phylum Streptophyta; class Pinopsida; order Pinales; family Pinaceae; genus Pinus; species Pinus taeda. Next base: position 40,492 of record APFE030836192.1, on the reverse strand, counting down.
TCAAGTAAAGGCTTCAGGATTGTACACAGAAAGAAGAGGCCTAAGATCTCCTTGAAGGTCAGTGCAACTAATGAGTCACAAAAAACAACATTTGATGGACTTGGAGAGATATCTTTTTTCACACAGTCTGGTGGACAGTCTATTCAGTTTCCCACTCATTCCACTACATCTCATGAAAAGCAGGTGATTCAGATTAGTTAAGTCAGTAAGAGGGATAAAGAAGATGGTATTTTTCATGTTTTCAGTGAAATTAAGAAGAAGAATGGGGAGTTTAAATTGAATACTTATACTCAATTCTGGAAACATTCGTCCAGTTCTCAAGCCAGACTTCTTTAAGTCTTTGACTTTGAAAAGGGTAAGATGCAGATGACCTTTTTCCAAGCCCAGGTTCCACAACCCAGAATTGCTTCACATTACCAGAACCAAACCTCCTTTGAATTTAATGTTAAAGATGTACATCCAATTGACCAAATTGAGATGCACAAACAGACTGGCCAAATGATTTCTTCTACTTTAACTAACACTGCAAAAGACACCAAGATCAAATCTTTGGAAGATCTAGTGCTGAAATTGGGATATGATCCCTCTGATATAAAGGTTGCAGAAGAATTTGTCAAGAAGAAAAATACTGAGATTTCAACATTAAAGAAGAAACTCAAATTTCCAGCTTCATAGGACCTAATGACTAAAGAAATTGAACAAACCGAGACTCATAAATCTGACATGATGAAGCTCATCATAGAACAAAACCTAAAAATAAAACAAATGGAGGAACAAATGGAAAAATTTGTCAAAGAGAAAGAGGAAGTTGTGAAAAAGGTCAATATTCCAATGGATGTAGTTCCTCTTACAACAGTCTCTATAACTACAGTTTCTGCCTTAGGCACAACAACAACCATAGGAACAACATAAGGAGTTGAACATCTTGCTGAAGTTGTTTAAAACATTTCTATTCAGATAGAGGAAATTAAGAAATTGCAAGATCAGCTGAAGACACTACAACACATGAAAGCAGTTGCAGACAACTCACATGCAGTTGAGTTGTAGAGGGCAAGAGGTCAAATTGAGATATTGCAGAAAGAAGTCAAAGACTCTTACCTTGGAAATACACTGGGTTTGGTAAAGGAGATTTTATGGGAAGAGATTACTGAATCAATCAAATATATCTGACCTTATACCAAAATAATTTTTGATCAAAAAGACTTGTTGGAAAAAGCTTAAGAAGCCATTGAAACTATCTCAAAGGAACTGGAGGACAAGTCAGAGATAGTCACTGATATAATCAAGTTTCTAAATTCTAAAGACAGTTATGAGCTTCAATAATTGGGTATTGATGTCAGGACAATAGCCATACTGGAAGTAAAGAAAGTTATTACAAAGAAAAATCTCATTCTTTAGTTGGAGGAAATGTGTAGTAGTATTAATGTCATAGTCAACGTTTTTTCAGTAGGTTAGAACCCTTGACCAACAAGGGTTTTCCCTCCATATTTATGATAAATGATAAGCTAATACCTATTGAAGACTATGTATGCAAGATTACAGAGGTCAAGACTAGTGTAACTACAATTTCAAATATAAAGGATACAACAACACCAAGGCTTGTGCTAAATGCACTTAGTGATACATTTTTCATCCTTAATGAAATAAAACACATATTTTTAGTAAAACCTACTTTTACTAAATATACAGAAATGGATGAGTTTTATCAAAGGGTAACTAAGTTATCTATCCCAGATAATAAACAATGGGAACAATTATCCGATTTACTTGATTGAAAGAAAGATCAACAACATTCAACATTTTGGGGAACAATCATCAACAGATCAACAACATTCAGAATTTTGTGGAACAGTCATCAAGAGTTCAACATCAAAATAGTGATAGATTGACTATCAATTCATTTTTCTGATTTTGTATTAAGATATTTTTGTAAATTTGTTTAAGATATTTTCTTAGCATTAAAACTTGTATAAATAACTCTCTTTCACGAGTTATTAAGGGTTGCACCCTTGAAGAAACATTTATAAGCACTAAATGTACTCAGATTTTTCTGAATCATTAATAGAAAAGCAAAGGATTTTGAATTTTGGTTCATACAGTTTTGTATTCCTTGTAAGTTTTTCCAGTTTTCACTCACCTTGTTTAATTCATATACTTAAGCTTTATAAAGATAACCAGGTAGCAGTAGTTGGGTTTCAATTACTACTAGAATCTCTCTGAAGTGATCATCTTTAAAGAGAATGAATTATAGAAACTCTTTGTTTAGGTAATTCCCTCTAATTCATAAAATCATTAGTCTCTTTGTAATCTTGGGCATATTTTGTTAAACTTTCTTAACATTGTTTGAAGGTTTTCTTTCTTATGGTTATTTGATTTTCTATTTGAAATCTTTAATAGTCATATCATCCTTCTATTTCCACTCATCACCAGATAATCTTAATCTCTATGTGGATTTTAATAACATCCCTTTGTTTAAATATTAGTATTATTCAAAAAGGTTAGGCATCACTGTTTTAACTTTGTTTCACACATTGGTCCTCCAAAATTAAAACCAAAACCCCCAAAACAAATATCGTAGATGCACTGGCATGATAGCTAACCATTATCATCTCAGAGATACAACATCAATATGGCGTCGTTGTCAGGGACTCGAATTTGATTAGTTTTCCTGATTCAACGATATAAATCCTACTCCTTTAAAGGTGACTAAAGGTCTAGATAGGTAAAAATACATCACCAGGCGACTCCATTGTACTAAACTTGAAATATGTTCAAATTGAAACTAAATGATTTAATTGTTGAAAAAATTATTGCTTTTGAGGCTCAAACTAAGATTAATAATGAACACATCAACCAGTGCTATTTGTTTTCTATATTTTTTAGATCTATTAATCATAAACATTTCTTCTTAATAAATTACCTCATTTTAATATGAAAACCATATTCATTAAATTTCCCAAAAAAATATTAATAAACCGTAAAGAAAATGAAATCATAAAAAAAAAACATATTGCAATACAAGTAATCCATTGTCATTCAATAAGTGTATTTTAGTTTATCGTCACTCATAATTTAGGCAAGTTGTTTTTAACTAGCGCTTTGGTAAGTTTGAATTATCATTCTCAATTATTTATGTTTTTAAATAACGTTCATATAAGTTTGAATTCTCATTCTCAACTATTTATGACCCTTTCAACTATTTTTGATAAGTAATTTGGAAATTTGAATTCTCATTCTCAATTATTTATGACCCTTTTAACTATTTTTGATAAGTAATTTGGAAATTTGAAAATTGGTATACATGTTTGTAAGCCCATTAACAAGATTGAGTAGTGAATTGCACCAATTTCACCTTGTAAACTTTTTCGAGTGTCCTTAGGATATTGACAATCATATACGTTGCATATAAATTCATTAGGCGTTAATTTACGTCTCTTTCTTGGAACAAAGATGATGTGGCAGGTTGTTATATTGAGGAAGTTCTTTGTTTATATATAAAAAAAATTATAATAAACTCATGAAGCTTTGCACCAGGGTTAATAATATCATAATTATAAATAACATGCAAATGAGTTTAAGAAATATATATATATATATATATAAAACTTAGCGTGGAGTTAAAATGGATTTACTATCATGAATGAGATGCATTCATATTTAATGTGAATACAAAATCCTATAATGTTAAATAACATGTAAAGGAATTTAAGCTTAAAAAAATAATTATATAACATAGTGTGAAGTTAAAACGGATTTACTATCGTGGATGAGATACATCCATATTTAATGTGAACACAAAATCCAATCCATATTTAATGAGAATGCAAAACATAAATATTAGGGTTGTTGTACCCTTTCTTAATAGACCCCTGGTTGATATTGACACAAATCTGGTATTAAAAAGGGCAATGTTTGTGTTAAAAAAAAAACCCACTAGCCAGCTCTACGAAAGAGAGTCTGAACCAGGAGAGTCTAGCTCTGCAGAACACTCTACATTGTTCATACACATTACACATTAAATAGAATACATAGTTTTAGGGAAGTTAGAACAACATCCTAAGAAATAGAAACGAATTCCTATCCTGAGGTTACGTGAACCAACTCTACCTATTCTAGGATATTCTCCATTATCTTCAACACTCCCCCTTAATGGAGAATGGGTTCACATATATGCCTAACATCTCCCTAAACATTTGAATTTTTACTTTTCCAAGGGGCTTAGTGAAAATGTCTACAACATTATCACATGTATTACAATATTCCAGATGAATTTCTTTAGATTGCACTTTCTCCCTGGCAAAATGGAATTGAGTATCAATATGTTTAGTGTTTTTGTGAAACAATGGATTGTTGGCCAACTTGATTGAACTTTGATTGTCGCATTTGATTGTTGTTGCGACTGTCTGTTCTTCCCCAACATCCTGGAGAAGTCTCTGCAACCAAACCGCCTCGCACGTTGCTGCACACATGGCTTGATACTCTGCTTCTAC
>APFE030836192.1:1056-32104 GCA_000404065.3 Pinus taeda | reverse complement strand
CCTTTCTTTACCACTCATTACTAACATCCCTTCACAAGTTGTGTTCATAAGAGAGACTCAAAGCTTTATGTTGGTTCTTATGGCCTTTAGAAGCCACATCTCTTGTGTAAAGTTCTTTTCATTTTGATCTACTCTTTACACTAAGTTGTTTTCAAGAAAACTTAGTAGTATTGGTCCTCATTCACATTTTCCCCCCATTTTAACCTCTAACTCTATTATCTAGCTCTCTATACTTCACTTCCCCTACTATTATAACACCAAGGTGTATAAACCCTAAACAAATGTATAAATATCCCCTCCTTGGCATTATAGCCATAAGTTTCACTACTAGGGCCTTGGATTAACATCTGGTTAAGCTCAAGAACCCAAGCCTAACCCCTTTTCTCTATTAGAACCTATCTACCTAGCCAACTCTCCATTTTTGCCTAAAAACCCCTGAAAAAACCCTTTTGTGCACTCTTATACCACTAAAAGGCAAAAATTTGATGAAATCCACCTTCCCCACCTTATCCTAAGGTCGGGAGCCAGTATGCGCCTTTTTCATAAAAATTCATTAAACCCGCCTATCCTAAGTTTTGCCCTTCATATGCCTTATGCGAAAAATTTCACGAAAAACCTTTATTTTTCGCGTTTTTCCTAATGTCGTCGGGTATATATGATTTTATAAAAGAAAAACATTGAAAACCATTGAAATCTGTTAAATAACCCGAAGGGTCCCGCCAGGCGCAGTTACCAATAAATATATTATTTAAAGCCGCCCGTTGGCCATATCCTCCGTGCAGTTTGCTGGCCCGATATCCGTCCGATCGAGCCTTTCCAGATCTACGGTAGTCGTGGATTTTGGAGGGGCCCGACGTCCGACAGATAACCGCCGTTGACAATATCTTTCGCGCATATCCCCTGCCCGACAGCCGTCAGATCTTGCGCTTTAAATCCAACGGTGGTCGTGGATTTCGGAAGGGCCCCGACGTCCGACAGATATCATCCGATATCTGTTAGACGATGATGTCACGCGAATCCACGCGTCGCTCCCAAACTCCGTCGGAGCCCCCTCTGACAGATTCCTTGCCGTATAGGAGGGGGCCCGATATGAAGACACCTGTCCGCCTGCGTCACCATCCTGTTGTCGCCTATGTCAGCGCCACGACCGCGCACCCTGTCCTCTATTCGTCCACCTGACTGCCACCTCACCGCCCCCGTGGACCGGTCTCAGGCTGCCACGTCACCTGATGACGTCCTTCTGACGTCATCCGACCCGGACCCACTTGCTGACGTCATGCTGACGTCATTTAAAAAGCGCCCCAATAAGCCAAAAAATCCATATTTTGACAATTTTTTGTGTTTTTTAGCACTTTTTACAAAATCACCTCTGCTCTCTCTGCATGCGCGTTACGACGAACAATTCGCCAACCAAGTCCATACCAACCACAGAGCGTCAGAGCGTGCACCCAACTGCTGTTCAGACCCAAGGAAACCATTAAAACAGGTATTTGTCCGTGAACCTCCCTGCAACCTGGTTTATTCTCTGTAAATTCTAAAAAACACCTGAACACGGTGGAAGCTTAAGAAATTACCGTAAAACCACGCACACCCAGCTCCCCCTTGAAGAATTAACGGTCAAATTTCACTAGCAGAGCCATTTCGCACTGAATTTTTAGTAAAAACCCTTCTCCATTCGCGCAGTCGTGAACCGCAGTCCATAACCTGCTTCTAATTATCAAAGAGAGGGCTGCTAAACACGGTAAATATCCTCCTCAGAGAGCCAAATAGTATTCCAATTGCTGTGGACCTACCCTGCATTCCTCTAAATCTTCCTTTCTCAGATAGCACCTTCATCATTTGTCAAACAGCATCTAAGCAAACATGGACACTCCAATGGCATCAGTAGCCCTCAATGTTGCTCCCCTGAATGCCCCCCGAGAGAGCTGGAGTGGCAGGATTTGGCAGACCTAGACTACCAAATCTCAGAGGACATCCCATCTAAATGCAAGTTCCACATTCATCTGTTAAATGAGCTCAGAGCCAAACATAAATATGGAACAGATATTCTAGGCATTTGGGAGTCCTCCCTCCCAATCTTCAAGCTCCCTCAGGTCAATCAGTTCCCTGACCTGATTCACTTATGTGCTGTCTGCTATGACCCCATGCAGAGGGTTGTGCTTGACCCCAAAGGTGCATTAGTATTTTATATAACCCCTGAGGCTATCAGGGAAATGCTGCAGTTCAAGACCTAGAAGAAGTTGGTCCCCTTGTCCCTGCTGGACTTGATCAACCAAGGAGCCAAGATATTGACAGAAGCTCAGATCCTGAAACTAAATCAGCTATTCATCACAAACTCTGACATAGTGCTGCACCCTCCCATTTTTGATGGCTACCTAAATCAACTGGGTATGGATCTGGCATACATGATTAGCTCAGTTTTGGGGTACAAGTCACTAGAGTTTATTGAGGAAACGGTATTAGTGATGATGACAATGTTTTCTCCTGGCAAGACTCCTATTTGTTATGATTATGCCACATACATCTCAGACAAGATACATGAGCAATTTTTACACTTGTCCAGAGAAAAGGTGTTCAGATACACCTCATACATTTACCACCTCATCCTGTACTACCAACATGAGAAGTTCTCCTTTGAGATCAAGAAAACTGATGCAGAAGGCAACCCAAGGTCAGTGGTGTACTGGACCTCAGTCTTCCACCTCGTCACATACTCTCCATACACATACACTGAGTTCATAGACCTGTTCATCCATCCAGCTATGTCTCTCTTCTTAACCTCACCCCCTCCAAGATTGTCTGATGAGATGCAGAGGATTCTGCAGCTATCCAGTGCATACAACATAGGGGATTGGTACTTTTACCAACACTATACTGTGATCAGAATATATGGGTTTGAGTTGCGCCCATACAAATTGCCCAGGTATGTGCCTATGAGGCTGTTTGCCTTAGAATATTTCAGGCAATTTGGCAATACCGATATGGTGCACTTTGCAGGCAGGGGCAAGAAGGCACAACTTTGAATAAGAAATCAACTGGGACACTTTGTCTTAAATAAAAGAGAAGGCTGGAAAGATGCCGACAGGAGACTAGAAGGCCTTGGCCTAAAACAAAGCTTCCTTTGGAAGCCCTATGACCCTAACAATTCCATATCGTTGAGAAGGCAGAAATACAAGCTCTCCAGCTATGAGCATGTGAGCATGCTCCACATTCAAAGACATGCCAACCAACCAAAATGGAGGAGAAACACCTGGAAGAGCCAATCACTCAGGAAGAACTAGTTGAAAGAGCTAGAAGGAATTTATTGAAAATGGCTGACTTAGAATCTCCTTCTCAGGTACTTACTCTGCCAAAGCCTCAAGCAGGAGCAACTGCTTCATCTTCTACAACACAGCAAGAGGCAGTGCAAACCACAGACCAAGAGCAGAGCAAGGGCAAGGAAAAGGTCATGGAAGAACCACAGGGCCAATAGGGTCAAGAGCAGCAACCCCAGCAGGAACAGCAACAAAAAGACCAATAGGGTTAGGAGAAACAAACAGCAGAGGCCCAAATGGCCACCAAAGAATAGACAACACCAATGGCACCTCCAATGCAGGATTCTAGGGTTGATTCCTCTGTCCTCCAAACCCCTCAAAGGGAGGACATAAGCAGAAAAAGAGAAAGGGAGACCCCCCTCACCGAATCGCCAGAGAAGAGACAAAGATTAAATCCCTTCTCAGAAGAGGAAATGCCAAGCATGGAAGCCTCTGCAAGCTCCTTGCAACAGGAGAAAGACAGGGCAGCATTAGGAGAAGTGAGCTCCTCAGGACAGAAGAAGGGAGCAGGAACAAGCATTAAACAACAGTTCAAAGATGTGAAGAGAAGGAGTGAACCAATAAAGATTCAGCTCTACAATCACATGCTGAACATGGCTCCTGCAAACCAACAAAGGCTCATGTCTGCATTTGATGTGTAGGAGGGAAAGATGACAATGAGCCACTTCACACCAACAGTGTAGCAACCACAAACAGCTGCAGACTACATCAGGACCAATCTGGAGGTCCTATCAACAGACATCCACCCAATGGATCAGATTGAGCTCCATAGACAGACGAGTGAGATGGTCTATGCCACCTTGGCTGATAAGACCTTGGTCAACTACAGGCTACAAAATAGCCTGAACAATACTGCTGCACAGCTTGAATTGGAAAAGGCTTCCTCTCAAGCTAAGGATAACAGGATCAAAGCCTTGGAGGAGATTATAATAGAGTTTGGGCATGATCCCAATGCTGTTAAGGCTGTGCAAGAAGTCCTCAGGCTAAGATATGCTGATATGGCAGCAATTAAAAAGAAATTGAAAATCCCACCAACTCTTCACCCACAAACGGATGAGGTTGCCCAGCGGAGGCAAGAAAAGGATGCAGCTTCCCTATTAATGACCTTATACAAGGAGCTCATTCAATCGCAAGAAAAGCTACAGGAGTCAGAGGCCACATTGGAAGCAGCATTGCAGTAGAAGGAGGCAGGGCAAACCTCACAGCCACCTCCGGAAACAATAAATCTTGAGAAAACCCCTCAAGGCACTGCCCCTCCCAGCCAACAAGTGTAGCAAGAAGCCCCAGATACCTTAGCACCAACCACCTCAGCACCAACAACAGGGAAGGCTGAAAGCCTGGATATGCAGAAGTTGAGGAAAGAAATACAGGTACTGGAGTCCCAGATGTCTGAGCTGAGCCAATCCCAAGACAGTCTGGCAAAAATAAACGAAAAATATGACAAGTCAAAACAAAATGTGGCTGAAAGAGAGAGGGAGGTAAAGGCCCTCAAGAAGAGGATTGCTAAGCTAGAAAAAGAGCTCACACTTGATAAAGTCACATCAGAGCTTAAGAGGGTCATCTGGGGCAACATTGGCCAGTCTATAACAGACCAATGGGAGTATATTGAGGCTATATATGAGCAAATAACACTCATTGGAAGAGCACGCAAAGAAATGCAGAGGGCAAGGGCATCTCTAGGCAGCATGCCTGAGATTGCCACTAGGATGATAGATGTGCTGAACTACAGGACAAGCTCCTAGCTGATAAGAATGGGGATTGGAAACAGGACAGAGACCATCTCCCTAATCAGAAGAGTCTTGACACTGAGAAACCTGATTCAGACCCTGGAAAGAAGAACCCAGGACATGCAAGAAGATATAAATAAATTTCAGAACAGGTTTATGGCTTTGCAGAACAGGGGGCTCCCTGGCCCATTGGATCCATTAGGAAAATTACTCTCCCATGAGAAGTATGCCAAGAGAGTAAGCAATTTTGCAGCAACACAGATTTCAGAGGCATCTAGTGCATCATCAGAAGTAGGCCCAGTAACAAGGCAGATTCTTTTTTATAGAGTAGATAATCTATTTTTTATTAGGAATGAAATAGCACATTTATTTGATGAGCCCCCTCATTTTTATAAATATACAGAGGTTGATGAGACCATGGGGTCAATTTTGAAACATCAGTTGCCTCCATCAGATACATGGGAGGAGTTGATACGATTACTGTTAAACCAAAGTCAGTAATTGCGATTTTGCCTTTGAAAATATTTTGAATCTCATACACAGCAGGACAAAGACACATCAACAGGTATGAAGACAGAGGCTGAGCCAACTCAGCACAGGTACTCGGCCACAACAGTAGCATCAGCAGTCACAGGTGACAGGGCCGAGAAGACACAGGAAGTTACAGCTGCACAGACATGTCATTCAGCAGTTATGTCAAAGCACTCAACCGACTCCATGAGCCCCAAAGGTCAAAATTGCTCTGACAGGAGTTAAGAGCCTTTATAACTCATTTAAGATTGTAATAACTTATCATCTGCAAGCCCTGTACGAGTAAAAGAAGATATTTTCCCTCTTAGATGACTCAATGCCTGAGATATTTTGTAATAGACTTCTATATATTCCCCCTCGCATTTGTTAGCAAGGGTTGGACTCTGGATGTAAGAAATCTCTTGATATCTATTCTGTAGCTCTTCTATTGTAAATCTTCAAACAACTTATACAAAGGATGATGAGATTTCCAAAGCTTTGTGTCTCTTGATGTCTTGCTGGTGTATACCTGAATATTGCAGGATTCCTGCGTGTTTCATGACTCAATAAGTTTTCTTGTTACTCTCTGTTATATGTTTTTTATCTTTCATATATCACTCATGTCTTCCATGTATCAAATATCTAAATAGCAAGGAAAAAGAATAGTCTCAGGATTTAATCACACATTACCCTGAACTCAATCTAAGCTATTACAAATGTTTTCTTCAGTTATGGTAATGAAAGTGTAATTCTTAAATGCTACCTTTCACACTATATCATCACAATGATCTATTGTTTTAGGAATTCAGGTAATGCTCCTAAGTAATGGATCCCTTTCTCACATCCCAGCTCAGTGAATAATTCTTAAATGCTCTTTACTAGTTGATTCTCATTTCACCCTCACAATTTACAGTTTGTTTTATGAAATACATACAGGCCCTATAATTCCAGCTGCACTTAAGCCAGGCTCTCAAGGAAACAACAGCTACAGACCCCATTGCCCAATGGATTAGTTTCATCTGCAGTGAACACTTCAAAACTATCAGAAAACATCCTCCCAGCCAAAAACAAAAAACAAACAAACCTTTACTTCATAACTAGCCTAAAACCCCATTAAAACAGTGACAAACCTTACAGAGAGAGCCCTCTCTGATTACAGCTGGGCTAGAAGCTATAGTCCAAAGATTGGTTAGTGGTTAACCCGGCCGTATTCCCTAGGGAGTCATAGGGAACAACCTGGGTGTTAACACATCTGTGCGTGCATTATTTTACTTCTACTATGAATGTTGCGATTATGCTATGTTGAATACTGAGGTTATGAATTAATGCTATATTGATGTATGAATATATGTATTTTACTTTGCCATATGAATGCAAGTATGAATATATGTATTTTCCTTTGTCATATGAATGCAAGTATGAATATATGTTTATGGGAAGATGACTATAATGCATATTAAAGTTAACCAATACTTAAGCTAATATGGGTAGACACCAAAGTAAGGATAATTACAGAGGTGCATAAGCACCTGATCTATCTATTTAGGGTCCATGAAGGACAATTGGAGGTTTTTGCAGAGGCTCCAAGGACAAATAAGAGAATTACATTGATAAGCACCTTATCGATTTGTGCAAAGGCAGATTGAAGGTCTAAAACCCAACATGACACCCATCTCAAGGTGCGAAAGCTTGGTTCCTACATCCCCCCATACTACTTCGGGTGAGACTTCAGTCTGCGCTCTGTGGATTGATTCTGAAAGGGCCAGTAGTGTATGGATTTTCTTGGCTACTTAACGTTGAACCTGGGTCAAGTCCCATCAAGCCAACAAATGGTTCCATTGCCGGGACGGGGATCTGCATAATGAGATGTGTGATGTTGCATCACTAAAATCCAACTAAGAAAGATATTAAAGACTGGTTATATTGAAATATCCATGAATTCACGGTGCAGGAGAACAAGAATTTGTGATTGAAAAAATAACTGTGATTGGATAGATATCCGTACATAGAAATACATGAAACCTTCTTCTGTTCCTTCCCGGTTGAGTTATATAAGTGGATTGCAAAGTTGGTAGACTGCTAAGGGAGGTGGAGGCTTGAAAATCTAATTGTTTGGACACTTGAGTTATTACAGAGATTGGAAGCCTTTGAAGACAATATTGCACGTGTTGTTGACCATTGGCTCCACCGCATCATAGGTGGGTTTGTGACAGAGTTTGCGGTCAACAATTCTGTCAGTTACAATGAAGTAGAGAACTACTTCTTCAAAGCACCACGAGGTAAGTATTTGAAGTCACTAAATACTTAGATTAAGATGCTATTGTGTGAAAAGTGGGTCATGCAGTTACCTTGATGTTTGGAGCTACGCGAAGTGAAAGGTATTTTAGGATGGAGGAAGAAAAGGTCTCGAGTATAACCCGTTGATTGAGCCTCCTTTGAGTGACGATGAAGAAGCAATGCAGTCTTCTCCATTGAGCGCTATTTAGCTAATAATACAAGGGTTCTTGCAAATACATACACCACCTCCATCCTCGTCCCATGCATCCACACCGCCTCTATCCTCACCTCCACCACTCACCCCATCACCCACACCACCGCCACCTCCACCACTGTTCAATATGGTGAACTCTGTAAAGCTACCTATATTCAAGGGCATAGGAAATGAAGATCCAAACATGTTTTGGTTCATTGCAAAGGTTGTATGCGAAGCTCAGGGTATCATAGATAGCCAAATGAAGAAAGTCACGTTGGATAGTGCTTTGCAGGACCGTGCACTAACGTGGTACATTAAGTATAGTATTGATAACTTAACATCTGTGTTGGCAGATATCTAGGCTGCTATAAATAGAGAATTCAATAGATCTAAGTCTCAAGCGCAATCAATTGTGGGATTCAAGGAGATTGTTAGTGCCTCGATCTACCTCAGGCTGAAGGAAGGCAGGTCTAGGGTAACATCAAACCATGCTTAACCTGGTAGCTAGCCCTACCAGGTTGGGAGAGGGATCTCTCCTTGTCAATCTACGTTAGAATATCAGCAACTAGGGCTTGAGATGACTGAAATGAATGCTGATTTTAGGATAGGTATAGTAGACTAAGGTTTATGGATTTGTTTTGGGTCGAAAACAACAAGAGAAAGGGTGATTGGACTGTGGAATCGATGTCAGTTTTTGCTAGCAAACCTGGGGCAAATTAAGTGCCATGTTCAGCCAAGTGATGATTGTAAATGTGAGAAGTATAAGGGAGAAATCTTGCTGCCTTGCAGGCATCAAACAAGGAATGGATATACAGCAACAACTTTAGATGAAAGAGAATCACGAGGTTGCTCAACAGGGCATCTAGCGAAGGATGAATTCTGCTAAGACAAACATTACAACTAAAAGCAAAATAATCATGAAAGGAGCATCATTACAGATGATTTCCTAACATATCACTTAAATAATGCTGAAACAAAGTAGAAAAAACATAATGTGTAAGTGAATTACATGAAAAACATACTGAACAATAATACCGTGATGGATCCCAGGTCCAAAGGGCAGAAAACTGCTTTATTAAAATGATGTTCAGGAAAAATTTACATAATGCCAAGCAGCCTCTCTGCTACCAAAATCCAACCTATAAACTATGAAATTCATAAAATATATTAATTTTCTCATCCTTGTACTAAGGGAATTGAGCTTAAACATCTTCTTCAAAATAGAATCAGTTACATTAAACTTGGATCGAATTTCTGAAAATAGGTGTTGAAGATGAACTCATATCTCCTAAATTATAGCACCGCTTGTAAAAATGAAAGAGGTTTTTGTAGAAAAGGTCATGTTGGAGAAACACCTCTCTCAAATTGTGGAAATTCGTTTCTAGTTGCTCGGATTTTGTGCCATAAAATCATCTCTAAAATAGAAAATCATTAAAAATTTAAATCTGTGAAAATGAGCTGTAAATATCTAGTCACATATCCAAATTCACAGTCCTTAACAAAAAATTCCTTGGGGTTTTCAAAATTACTTTCCATCTGTTGTAAAATGGCACTGCACTAAAATGAGTAAAACAGTAAAAAATATGAAAATTTTGCTTTGTTTTAATGTAAGCTCCAAATATCACTGCATATCTCCCACATAGTAGCACCTGTACATAAACTGAAGGAGGTTTTTGTTATTTGGTATGTGATGGACAAAAACCTCTTTCACTTTTGAAAAATTCCTTACCATTATTTCAAAAACTAATCTTGTACTAAACTCGTCATTGTGTGCAGCAACTGACCTCAAAACATGCATAACCAAGAATCAATCACTCATTTTGATCATATCTTCTGGTCCAGAAACTAGTTACGAGAGTGTCATATACCATTGGAAATATTTTTCCAAGATTCTTCTCATGGAAATTCTTAGGATATGATTTTCACTGAAGATCATGTGCAAAACATCTCTGAAAACCAGACATAGTAAGAGCCCATTTTGATCCCTAGTGATAGGCTGTGAAGACTGGAACTAACATCATCCTTTTTGGGGATGGCAGCTTCTTGGAGTTGTCAAGAACACCGTAAACCAAGTGCCTCATCCATTGGGAAATACAGTCAAACAACTGTGAACTCAAAACAACTGATACTAATCCAAACTGAAATGCTACCTTTGGAAGCTTATTTATTTACACAAACATACACTACTTTGCTACAAAATCAATGGATCAAGTGATGTTGTAATGCCATATCAACCATTCAAGTAACTATGACAAAGATTCTTCTTGAAGGTGCTTCAAGTGGGACACAAATGTAAATGGTGACAACCATCTATGCACAAACTGAATTTGGCTATGTGAAAGACAATCTAACTTATCATTCAAACTGAAAGAATACTCCATATATGTGATAATAGGATCAAAGAAACCAGACTCTATTTGCTGCCCTAACTCCTCAACACAGACCTCCAACTACAAATTGTCAATGCAAGCATCCACGGGCAACTCTGTTATTTCTTGTTTTGAAGGAGGGAGAGTTTCCAAGAACTTTTTGGCATCTCAGAATTCATATGATTGGATCTGATCATTTAAATATTAAACCTCCCTCACAAATTTTTCAACAACTAACTCAAAGAAATCAGTTTTAGCTTTAGGAGGAAACTTCGGAGATCTCAAACATTAAATCACGGTAATGAAAAATACTTCATAAATTTCAATATCCACTAACTGATCTCTAACTTCTTTTAAAACTTCACAAAACACAGGGTTTTAGTGCATGAACGGATCAGTGAGTGTTGGAATCTTTGGATTGAGTTGGAGTTGCCAGGTGAATGTTTCAGCCTTCATATGTGTCTGACTATTGTCTACCATCAACAATCATATCTGCAACTTGAATGATCTTTCTCGGAGAAGATCTGTCACCTCTTCCCTCGTACGATCGCCACTATGTTAGTGCCTTGATCTACCTCAAGCTGAAGGAAGGTAGGTCTAGGATAACATCAAACCACGCTTAGCCTGGTAGCTAGCCCTACCAGGACGGGAGAAGGCTCTCTCCTTGTCAATCTCAATTAGAATATCAGCAACTAGGGCTTGAGATGACTGAAATGAATGCTAATTTTAGGCTAAGTATAAGGGAGAAATCCTGCTACCCTGTAGGCATCAAACAAGGGATGGATTTACAGCAACAACTTTATATGAAAGAGAATCATGAGGTTGCTCAACAGAGCATCTAGCCAAGGATGAATTCTGCTAAGACAACCATTACAACTAACAGCAAAATCATCATGAAAGGAGAATCATTACAGATGAATTCGTAATATATCACTTAGATAATGCTCAAACAAAGCAGAAAAAACATATTGTGTAAGTGAATTACATGAAAAACATACTGAACAACAATACCATGATGGATCCCAGGTCTAAAGGGCAGAAAACTACTTTATTAAAATGATATTCAGGAAAATCTACATAATGGCAAGTAGCCTCTCTACTGCCAAAATCCAACCTATACACTATGAAATTCATAAAATATATACATTTTCTAATCCCTGTACTAAGGGAATTGAGCTCAACCATCTTCTTCAAAATAGAATCAGTTAAATTAAACTTAGACCGAATTTCTGAAAATATCTGTTGAAGATGAACTCGTATCTCCTAAACCATAGCACTTGTTAGAAAAATAAAAGAGTTTTTTGTAGAAAGGTTGATGTTGGAGAACAATCTCTCTCAAATTTTGGAAATTCATTTCCAGTCACTCAAAATCTATGCCACAAAATTATCTCTAAAATAGAAAATCATTAAAAATTTAAATCTATGAAAATGAGTTGTAATGATCTAGTCACATATCCAAATTCACGACACCTGTGAATAAACTGAAAGAGCTGTTTGTTATATGGCTCATGGTTAACAAAAACCTCCTTGTTTTTTTCAAAATTACTTTCCATCTGTTGTAAATTGGCACCGTACTAAAATGAGTAAAACAGTAAAAAATATGAAAAATTTGCTTTGTTTTAATGTGGGCTCCAAATATCACTATAGATCTCCCACATAGTAGCACCTGTACATAAACTGAAGGAGGTTTTTGTTGCTTAGTGTGTTATAAATAAAAACCTCTTTCACTTTTTAAAAATTCCTTACCATTATTTCAAAAACTGATCTTGTACTAAACTTGTCATTGTGTGCAACAACTGACCTCAAAACATGCATAGCCAAGAATCAATCATTCGTTTCGATCATATCTTCTGATCCAGAAACTGGTTATGGGAGTGTGATATACCATTGGAAATATTTTTCTGAGCTTCTTCTGATGAAAATACTTGGGATATGATTTGCATTGAAGATCATGTGCAAAACATCTCTGAAAACCAGACATAGTAAGAGCCCACTTTGACCCCTAGTGACAGGCTTCAAAGACTGGAACTAATAGAGATCATGATGAAGTTTGGGGAGACACTGTGGGATTTGGATCAAATATTGAAGTGTACAATCCATGAAGCCAGCATGAACCTAACTGATGGGTAGCACTGCGAATGGTTTGTGGCCTCGCTCCTACCCCACCTAAGGGTTGCGCTATCACAACAAAAGATTGGGACCCAAGCAGAAGCTCTGGAAATCACGATGAGACTACATGAGACACCAATGTAGGATGATAATCTAGGGGTTCATTAGATTCATGTATAGTTGTAGAACCTTTGCCTCAAAATACAGATTTTGAAGAAACACGGAATAGCTCGGTTGGAGGCACGCGAGGAATTATTTTTGCCTAAAATGCAAAGGTCAGGGGCATGACAAGGATCATTGTCTAGTCTTTGTGAACTATGTTGCAGCAGGGGGACCAATGCCTCTAAGGCCAGAGGCTACATCAAGGCCAAGCGCAGGGCCCGCTCTATGGTGTGCTATATGCCAAGCAGCTTGGAAACATGTGACTAATAATTTCCATTTGTTGCAGAAATTCATACAAACACCACAACAACTCTTCTATAATTTCTCTCAATCAATAGTTCATTATGAATGTAATTTTTGTAGCTAAAAATTAATGATTGACAAGACACTTGCATACAGGGTGAAGGTAGAAACACAGTCTGTGGAGCCAAGGCATTGGGGGAACACGAGGTGAGTATCAGGGGCAAATCCGAGTCTGAGGTGGAGGGGGACCTAGTAGAGGCCGAGGGAAGCTTATTTGTTACAATTGTGGAGGACCAAGACACCATGTGAGATACTTTCTGAATCAAACATGACTTTCATGCCACTATTGTACTCAGTTTGACCATGCAACTTAGGATTTCCCTTTATTATTGGCTAAGATTCACGAAAAAGAGGTGCAGCCTCCGTAGCTAACGTAGAACCTCCAGATGATGAGGGTTGAGCCTTGCGAGGAAGACCCTAAGGTAAGCATTATGTTGCGGAGCAGAATGATGACTGGGCAGGATAAAGAGAAGCAGCCTGTGGAAGGTGAGTGGGTCTGAAAAGCACTAGAAAAGGAGACTGGGTTTGATTTGGATCACCCAAAAGAAAAATTTATGGAAGCAAAGAAAAGCTTTGTTGAGGCCTCTACCTTAGGGAGTCTAGAGAAACCAGTTGAAGACATGGACCCATCCATGATTACCACATTCTTAGCGACCTACATGAAACTTCTTTCTGATAGTAAGGCTGTGAAGGGACTATAGGAACTGATCAATCGGTGTGCCGGCAAGGACAACACTACTGACAAACCGCATGTAGTTAGAAAGATTGGAAAGAATAGGACAAGAACTAGAGATGAGATGAGACTCACTATGTAAATAGGGGAATACGAAATGGACCAAGTTATCTTAGATCTGGTGTCCAATGTGAATGTTTTTCCAAAACAAACATGGGAAAGAATGGGGGGACCTACGCTTCAATGGTCTCCAATCCAGTTAAGGATGGAAAATCAACAAAAAAATCATCACAATGGTGATGCTACAGGGGGTAACCATTAACATCAAAGGCGTGAGTGCACTGGCGGATATTGAAGTAATAGAGATTGTGGATGATATAATTGCCACCCTACACTCCTTGGAATCGATTGGGGTGATCAACCTAAATAAGCAAAAGATGATATTTGAAACGAAATCACTCTACATAGTGGTACCATTGGATCCTGCAGAAGCACCACGCTATAAAAAACTATTCCGTGATTACGAAAGTGATGATGATTTTGACTAGATTTATAAGATAATGGTGCGGGACCAAGATTGGGTAAATCTAACAGTAGATGAATGTATTGCATGGGACCGTGAGAGCTTTTGCACATCAGATTCAAATGAAGAATTAGAGCACTAGAAGAACTGGCTACATGAGGTATTTATGCTACATTGTAATATGATTACCAAGTCACTGCACTGTGTATCATTAGAGGTAAGGAATCTACCTCACTATGATGGGCTCACTGATGCTGATCACTTTTTAGATGCATTTGAGAGAGAAGTGTCGAAGAAGAATCGCTTCTAGGCCTTGGATTGGGCATTGTGCACTACGCTCGCAAGATGGTGGGGTACGCACAAGGATAATTTCAATGATTGGTACGAATATAGGAGAATGATGAGAATACATTTTGGATAGCCAAAAGTATGGATGATAGACAAGTATGATGGAAGGGATGATAAATGTGATCACCTCGCCAAATGGACTGAGGCTTATGGAGTGGAGCCCTAGCCTGAATGGGTGCATTTGTTTTTTCACACACTGGATATCATACCGATGAATTGGTACTTAGAAACAGAGCTCCATCGTGGTAATGAAGAATGGGACATCTTGCGCCAGGTTTATAATGACGTTCAGATTTGAGGATGGATTTGAGTGTATTGATCGGTGCTACAAGAGGTTAAAGAAATGATCCTTAGGATACCGTAGGATCCTTTGGACCTGATTCAACTTGATTGGACTGCCTAGCTGAGCCACGTGGTGGAGTTCTATAACGTGACCATTGAAGAAGAAGACGAGGATCCCAAAAATATTAATATTCCAGAAACCGAGCATCACCGCAAGGTTCAAGCAGCATAGATAGAGGATTTAGACATAACTGCATCACTGAAAACTAGAGAGGTCAACATTGGGACAGAGGCGGAGCTGAAATTTGCAAAGATTGGGGACTATTGGGATGATGTGACAATAGAGAAGGTCGCTAAGCTCCTCCGTGAATATTAGGACTTGTTCCCCACGAAGTTTTCTGATCTAAAGGGAATAGTAAGAGACCTCAGTGTCATGAAGATCACCCTAAAACCAAACACGAAACCTATGAAACAAAGACCTTACCACCTTAATCCAACGTATAAGGAAAGGGTCCATGCTGAGTTAGATAAGATGCTCGCAGAAGGTATTATTGAACTGGTGGAAGAATCTGATTTGGTAAGCCCAATAGTGGTTTAGGAGAAGAAACAAAATGAATAAATAAGGATATGCATAGATCTCCAGAAATTGAATGATGCTTTTGTGCATGATCCTTTCCCAACCCCATTCACTGACGAGGTCTTGGATAATGTAGGTGGCCATGAAGCATACTCTTTCACTGATGGGTTCTCTGGGTACCATCAGATCAAAATCGCACATGAGGATAGAAGCAAGACAACCCTCCTGACTGCATGGGGATGTTTTCAATACATCTTGATGCCTTTTGGGCTGAAAAATGCACGAGAAATATTTTCGTGCATAGTCATTGTAGCATTCAAAGAATTCATTCATAAGTTTCTAGAGGTATTCTTTGATGATTGGGTAGTGTTTGGATTGGTGAAGTGTCATGCGGTAAGTCTGTGCTTGATGCTAGATACATGTACGAGATACGAGATCATGCTCAATTTGAAGAAGTGTCTGTTTTGTGTCCCTTTTGGGATCCTGCTCGGTCATGTGGTATGTAGAAAATGTTTGATGGTAGACCCTATGAAGATCACGATGATAATCAACTTGGAGGCACCGAGGAATGTGAAATAGCTTCGCGCATCTCTAGGGAATACAGGGTACTATAGGAAGTTCTTCAAGGAATATGCCTAGATCATCGTTCTTATGGAGAAGTTGTTGAAAAAGGATGCTAGGTTCTATTGGAATGATGAATGTCAAAAGAGCTTGGATGTGCTGAAAGAGAAAATGGTCACCGCGCTGATCCTACTCTTCCTCAACTTAAAGAATGAAATTCATGTTCACATGGACACATCATGTATTGCGCTCGGGCTCGTCCTGACATAGGCCAGTGAGGGAGAACTGGATCATCCTGTAGCATTCACAAGTAGGAAGGTGTCTAGAGCAGAGAAAAAATATTCCATGATAGAGCGCGAAGGATTAGATATGGTGTACGTGCTCCAGAAGTTCAGGCAATATTTGTTGCACAAACACTTTAAGATGTATACGAATCATTCTGTGTTGAAGTACCTGGTCAACAAGATTTTGTTGAGAGGAAGAATATGTAGATGGTTGTTGTTGTTCTAGGAGTACGACTTCAGAGTTATTGTGAGGCCAGGACAATTGAAGGCGGGACCTGATCATCTATCGTGCATTGAAACTATGGAGGAACCTACTAATTTGGAGGAAGGACTTCCTAACACAAAACTCTTTGCAGTGCGCATCGTAGATAGTCACTGTGAAGATATTATCCATTTCCTGGTGACAGGATGAGCTCCGGAAGGTTATACAAGACAACAGAAGAAGGAACTAGTAGTACGCGCGACATACCTTTCTATCATTATAGGGAACTTGTACAAAATGTGGTTAGACAAAATATTGCGACGTTATGTGCCTGACTTTGAACTAAGTAGCATCATCACTAAGGCTCATGGAGGAGTAGTAGGAGGACATTATGCGGGAAAGCAATAGTGCAGAAGATTCTACGTGCTAGGTTGTGGTGGTGAACCTTGCATAAGGATTCGAAAGCATATTGTAGGGTATGTGGCGCATGTCAAAGGACTTGTAGGCTATTGTGGAGGGATGAACTGCCTCTGATGCCATAGGTGATGTTACAATCATTCGAGAAATGGGCAGTTGACTTTGTGGGTCCAATTCAGCCTCAAGGAAAGAAGATAGGTGCACGGTACATCATCACTACAACTGAGTACTTGACTAGGTGGGTGGAGGCGTAGCCTGTGAAGGAATGTATAGGTGCGACATCATCAATGTTTATTTTTTAATATGTGTTGACAAAATTTTTCTATCCAAAGATCTTGATGAGTGATCATAGTACGCACTTTCTTAACGAAACAATCAATGCGTTGACAAAGGAATTTTAGGTTTATCATCATAAAAGTACGCCTTATCTTCAAGAGGCTAATGGGATAGTGGAAGAATTTAATAAGATACTAGAGAGTGTGCTGATGAAGGTCTGTAATGATAAGAGAAATGGTTGGGATGTGCGTGTACCCGCAGTGTTATGGGGCTACAATATAACTTGCAAGAAGCTGACTAGGAAAACACCTTTCTGTCTCATGTATGGCGTAGAAATTGTTATGCGAATGGAATACATTGTACCTAGTCTACGCACAATGGCACTCACAGGAATGGTGGATAGTAGAGCCTTGGAAGAGAGGCTCATGTAGCTAGAAAAGCTTGGTGAGGAACGACTTCTAGCTGGATTTCATCAACAAGTTCAAAAGGAGCATGAAAAGGCATGCAACGATCGACACATCAAACTACGCACCTCCAAGGTAAATGATCTGGTCTAGTTATACGATAGTAAATTTGATAAATTTCTAGGAAAATTTAGGATGTATTTGCTAGGGCCATATGTCATCAAGGAGATTACTGATGGTGGAGCAGTTCAACTAGTCAAATTGAATGGAGAACCCTTCCCAGGGAAGGTGAATGGCAGTCAATTGAAGCCATACACTGGTGATCCAGCAAGGTGACTATATGAGGCAAGCCAGTCTTAGTGCTCTAGGCAGCTGAAAGGAAGCACGGGACTATAAACAACACTGCTCGAGTCCGATAGTTTCACGATTGGGGAACTACGTGGAATAAAGAAATGTCATAGAGCCCATACAAGCACATAGGGAGATGTGCTAGCAGAGGAAAAACCATGTAGGATAGTCGGAAGGTGACCATTAAAGTAATTGTTCATGATTTGACGATGAAAAAATGGCCAAAGGGAGTGTGGAGTGGCATTTAAGTCAGAATTTATGGACCAGATCTTTCAAAATTTGCCACCAATCTAGCATTAATGAACTAATTTTGGGGGAAATGGTCGGACTTGAACTTGAAAGTGCCTATAAATCATAGGTGGCTTCCCAGCAAAAAACACTTGGCATTTGGAGAATTGAGTTGTTGAGCTCTCCGATGCACATGAAAAATGAAACCTTTGAGACATTGCCATAGGAGACACAGGAGTTGTTGCATAGCATCATGTCGATGCTCATAGAAACTATGAGTGCTGAAGCAATGACAACCAAGAGATTTGTTCCAAAGATAGATATGGTAGTAGAGGGAGCTTCCCTTGAAGTTGCACCTATGGAAGTACTGACAAAAGTACCTAAATCCCCCAGGACACCTCGACCAAGGCCTAAACTGACCCAGAAGGATCCAAAACCAAAGAAGGACAAGCATAAAATGCAGTCATCAGTGCGTGCATCACGTAGGAGGCACCCAGAGTCAAGAAAAGCCACCGCACAAGGAAAGGCCAAAATGATTGACCTAGAGCCGGAGGAAGAGGCTGAGGAAATCCCCATGGATGATTAGAATATTGCATTGGAAACAGAGGCCATTGAAATTGAGGGGTCGAACCCCATATATAAGCTACCTGAATGCATTCCTCCGTGGAGGGGCAAGACGAAGGTGCCTAAAGGTATTGATGAGAGTAAGGTCACCTTGCACACACCCCTCCTGCCAGACCAAATTGTCTTTGAGTGACCACACTTGGGGCGTGTCCCCTTTTGGAGTTGGAGGACTGGGACCTAGCTGACACGGAGCACTTTCCTCATTTAGCGACAAAAAAACTTATGTGCCGTGTCTTCCACAAAAATAATGGGGTGACTGTGTTGGAGCTGAGGAAGTGGCTGAAAGGTGTGGATAAGGTAGGCCTGCTAAACCTGCTATGGGTGCCACATTACAACTGTGCACATATCACACTGATAGTAATCAAGCAGCTGATGTGCTTGCTGCATGACGAGTGTCTGTGGCTGGAGGAGCTGATACCCATCATAGACATGTTGATCCATAGGATCGCATGACTATCATACATAGGCGAAAATCCGGCCATGGCATTTGGAAGAAAGGCCATCAAGCATGCGCTTACCGAAGCAATGAAGGAAAAATTCAAGCTTGTAAAGCAGTCACGCGGATAATCCATTTCGAGTATATGTGACCCTGCAGTTAAAGTGGTGACACAAATCTTGGTGTGGAAGGTCATGCAAAAGTGTATTATAGATGAAGTGCCAGCACTAGTGATAGCTTTGGAGGCCTAGTGAGTGGAGGGGGTTTAATTCAACTGGGTGCGCTACCTCTGCAGTGAGTTCCTCGTGAACTTTTGCGAGGAACAAGATCACAGTAGGACTTTCCACTATGCATGGCTATTGTTGTCCATAGTGTTGGTTGCGTGGGAGCTACTTGAAGAAAACCAGTTTC
Source organism: Pinus taeda (assembly GCA_000404065.3). NCBI lineage: Eukaryota > Viridiplantae > Streptophyta > Pinopsida > Pinales > Pinaceae > Pinus > Pinus taeda. The sequence continues at coordinate 12,543 of APFE030836192.1, read as the reverse complement.
CTCTAGTCGTTTCAGACCTATAGGAGGTAGTGAAGTTTGACTCGCTATGGGAAGCAAAGGATCCTCAATAGATAAAGGACAGGAAGATCTTCTGGATCTTGATGCAAATGAGCATACATATGGCCATCAATCGCAACCACGGTTGACACCTACAAATTTTGAGAAATTTCAGGAATACGTGGAATTCAAGGCTGACTTCCACCATTTCTCAATATGGGCATGGAAGGACCTTGAACAGAAATGGCATGACCTATCATACTTGGGCACAGATGATGCAATTGCAACAGTCCTCTACTGCTAGCCGGCTAATTGGCGTAATGCCACGAACTCGATGGCGGGGTTTAGCAGGGCGTAGTGGAAGAAGGAAGAAGCCAATATGAAGATGGAACAACTAGCCATGAAGAGGAAAATATAGGTCGATGCCAAGGCCAAGGTAGAGTGCACTATTGCACAACAGTTGGGTGGATAGATAGGTGAAGAGGAGTGCGGCTCTGACAGAAGTCAAAATTAACCTTCCCCAAAGACTAAGGAAGAAGATGGTCAAACATAGCAGGGAGGAGCAAACTTGGAGACGACAGCGTTTCGAACCAAGCATAGTAGAGATCTAGAGAAAGTAGAGCTGCAAAAGAAGTCTAGGGCTAGCAAGATGTCTCTAGACCCGATCACCCTGACAGAGCATGATCCAGGTGGATATTGGTGGTCACCCACCAAGTCCACTTAGACCTCGACCATTGTTCATTTCAGCTTTTCGGTTTCCTTAATTGTAGCACAATTTACTATTTCTAACAGATTTTCAGCTTTTAGACTTCCAAAGCCATTTTGAAGCCCTAAACGAAATTCTTTGCAAACATTGGGAGCAACTTGGGTCCATGTACTAATGTTTCTCTCCCAAAAGTTTTAGTTCTCAGATAGATCTTTCTAATGAGATATTGTGCGCGTCAAATAGAGATCGTATGCCAAAGTTATGACCTCGGGAAGTTGATGTACCCAATTTACCCAAATGGGGCCCACAGTTTAGCATTTCATCTTTTAGGGTTAGGCTTTTCCTTTGTTTCTCAACAATAAATAAGCCTTTGTGCCTCATAATAACATAGTTCAGAGGCATGCAGCTGCCACATCTCTTCTAAGAGATAAGCTACCATCGCCCTAGCTAGTTTATTTCCACTTCTGCTTGTAAGCATATTTCAGTATTTTACAGTAATTAAATGAAGTATTATTTCCATTGCATCTCTGTGTTTATGCTTATCTTTGTAATTTGTTACATTCTTGTTTAAATCTAGATTGGCGGTATCAGAGTGGTCTGCTTTTTTCTCTGCCTTCTTTGCATGTCCCCAACGAGGTCGGGATATAAGAAGTTAGGGCTTGAACTGGTCGAACCTTTGCAAGACCAGCCTTGCAAATCCTGATGCCCTTCCATAGAGGATGAAAATAAAGGTGAGGGGGAAGGAGATCCTATCAAAATCTTGCTCGAAGAAGCCCTCGAGTGACAAAGGAATGCAATGATGGACAACTTTGCCTAGATCCTTCAGTGGCTAGCCAGGGGTGATGCATCGACTTCCAATAGCTACTTTGGAAATGCCACACCATTTGAGGTATAGGTTAATTTTGAAATCCCCATATTTGAGGGTTAGATAGATGCAGATGTTTTTGATAAATGGTTAAATCTTCTAGAGGATTATTTTTCTGTTCATGATTTTTCCTATTGGGAAAAGATTGTTTTCACTCTTCTCAAAGCAGCCCCCCACATCAAGGATTGGTGGGAAACCAACTGCGAGCAAAAGGATGAAAGTACAGGCTCACTATTTTCATCCGGACCCACTTAGAATTCATTCTGGGATGCGATCAAGGAGAAGTACTACCTCGTCGGAAGCTATGAGGATTAATACATAAAGTGGACCACACTACAGCAGGGAAGGGACCAAGATGTGCCAAAGTTTACCAATATTTCCCATACCCTTCGCACAAAGTTTGGCATCAAGGATTTAGAGCAGCATTCGGTATTCAAATACTGTGGCTGCCTGCATAAGTGCATCCAGGAAGAAATAGAATTCCTTAACATGTCCTCACTCGACATGGCATACCGATATGCTAATGTCTAATTAATCTATGTAGATAGTAGAAACATGACAAAGGCTTGTGAATACTCCTAAAGTGAATGCATGAGCTATTACCTCTTATCTTACATCCTTCACTACTTGTTTTAAATGGTGGTATTGAATGGTATCAGTTAAAATCCAATGTAAGAAGTAATATTATGTCCTTGACATCTCCCCGGAAATGTTGCTAAAATTTGAGATATAGTTTACTAGCATAAGTTAAGACATTAAACTATTAATCGAGGAGTACTTAAACCTATGAGATGGCATGCACTATATGTGTAGGATAACAATTTCCTATGTTGTAAATTTGAAAAAATAAATGTTATCTATACTTAAAATTTTGTAATATAAATTAAGGTTGTAAATTGATGATGTAATTTTCAAGGTGGAAAAGGAACTAATCTCCTATAATCTAGGGTACAAAAGAATTACACATGTAGAAATATAGATTGTAGGATATTGTACCTCAAGAATGGGCACACAATAATACCTTTTTTGACTTCTGCATATTACTCATTAAGGAAGAAATTATAATCACACAAGATTTGAATGATTAACTATTCTAAATAAAATTGAAGAACAAATTTGACTCGAGCCTGGTTGATTGATCAAGCATCCAATAAGGTCTTTATTGGCATAAAATATAGTTGTAGTTCCTTGCATGAATCAATGAATTGCAACAATACTTTGTTGAGTACTAAATCATTATTTAATAAGGATAACTTAAACTTGGTTCCAAAAACAAGTATCAACTTTAATGAAGGGAAACTAATGTTACATATGAACAAGATAAATTTACACATATATAACTTATATTTGATAATAAATTCAAGAAATATTTACTAGAAACATGTACAGCAAATGAAAGTATGCACATGAAGGAAAATGGAACACAAGCCAATTGGGGTGTCTCGAAGGCACGACTTGCATAATTAAAAAACTATATGCTATAGAAACTCAAAGCTACTACATATATTAATAAAATAAAATTGGTACTAACCTTTAATAATTTGTTTCTATATAAAGATGAAATTAATTCCCAAGCTTCACTTATATGCGCATTTATTGAAAACAATAAAAAATTTAAATGCTAAAAATTATCATCTATGAGCTAACTAATTGATTAATTTAGCATATGACCCCGATCAGGTTCAAACTTGGTAGTATTTGAAATTGTGGAAAATCACAAGCTATTGAACTATGGAGAGATTTACTTGTTGTTACAATGTCATTTCCCCCCTGGGTAGCCACATTAATTGGAATTTACCAAGAATTTGCAAGAGGATTTTCATTGAACCAAGGGAAACCTTTCGTCTTAGGAAGGATGGGAACAAAACCCATGTCTTTGATTTCTCCCAACATTCATGCATATATCTTAATGAATTAAGAACTACTATATCACATTATTTCTAATCAAATATGATATTTTTCAATGGATAAATTGAAATGACAAAAGTTAAAATGAAATAACAAATATGCCCTTTTCACGGTTTTATTGGTCAAGATGAAAACAAAATGTGACCAAAGTGAAGGGTAATGGGTTTATTCTACCTAAAATGATGTTTATTGAGATCACTTTTTCGAAACAAAAATGAGGGCCAATAGGAGGTTTAAATGCAGTGAGGAAGTGACATTATTATTTGTTCGTGGTAGTCGACATGTTTAGTAAGATGTGCTTTCGCATTCCATGTAAAAAAAACATCAATGAGCAAGAAGCATGAAAAAATTTCTTTGGATAGGTTTGGGTGGATTTTGGAATCCCAAGGGGAATTGTTTCAAATAAGGAAACATGATTTCTTCATGCATTTTGGACTACATTGTGGGAGAATATGGACACAAGGTTGAAGAGGCCTATATCATTCATCCATAGATAGATGGGAAAACAAAATTATTCAACAAGACATTGTTTTATCTTTTCAGCTGCTACAGTCAGAAATATCCAAAGACAGGATTAAAACTTGGTATATATACACCGCTCTTCTATTAGAGTAGTTGACACTTCTATTGGCAAGTCCCGATTTGAAACTGTTTTTGGATATTTTACACCCTCACCTTTGGATATCGCATATGGGAAGTAAGGGGGAGTGAGGGAGAATATAATTTTATTGAGAAGATTAAAAAAATCCATCTAAACATATAATAGACATTTCAAAATTCATAGGAAAATTACAAGGTTAGGCATTATCAATACAGGGAAGAGACGTTATTCAAAGACGTGGTAGACAAATTATTCTTATAGTTGAATAAGGATTAGCTACAATTTCTTCACAAGAAAATCAAGGCCCTGCAATATGGTCCATTTGATATGCTAAAAGATATGGGAGGTAATTCCTATATAATTAGTCCACCCCAATAGATGAAATTTTAAGAAATAGTTAATGTGAAAAATCTGAAACATTATGAAGCTTCCAAGTTAAAATAGGAAGAGGAACAATTCCTACCTTCTATAGAGGATTTGGAACCAAATGATAAGGTAGGGTTGATAGAGGATATATTTTTGCAAAAGAGGTATAGAGGTAAAATATATGGGAATCGTTGCCTTTGATAGGATGGATTGAAAGGAAAAATTCCAAACAAGGCTAGATAGTATTCCAGGGAGAAGGTAGAGGAAACATTTTCTCAACTCATCTCGTAAAAGATTTTTGGCACAAAAAAAAATCCCAAAATGGGATGGTGTAATCCAAACTAGATCCTCATATAATTTTTCAGGTATATTGGTGGTTTTAGAGCAGAAATATTAGAAGAATCAAATCATAGTTCCATTTTTACTCTTGGGTCCCAATTTCGTGAATTGGGGTTGACAACCTTCCATATGTAGCTTTAAAATTTTAATGAATAATTTTGAGGTCCAATAATCTCACATGAACTATTCTATACTTAGACATCTTTCCATTGGCACAAGAAATACTTCAAATGGAGTTTGTATACAAACACTATGCCACTTAGAATTTGACCTCCCTATGTTTTCCACCATGTTTCGAGAGGAGTTGATGTCAACCCCATTACTTAAAAAAAATGGGCTAGATACATGGCCATTTCAAAGGAGCCTTTGGAAGAATTGATTTTTAACTCATATTAAGGGTTGAATGTGTGAAATTTAACTCTTAGTTGGCTATGAATTTGTTTTACAGCTAAGCCATTAGGAGGAAAATATGTTTCATTCTAATATAGCGCATTTTCTTCCATAATTGACCAGAATATCTAAGAGTGAATAAAGAGAGAAAATAATAGATAGGGTTTGTGTGCAGTAGTGACCCATGGGCCACAAGTCACCCATTTTTACTTTCACCCTATCCATTTATGGAAATATATAATATAACATTCTCACCTTCCAATTATGTTTTCTCCCAAAATGGTTTTCTAAGTCATATCTTATGTATTGTGGTTTTTTAAGTGATTTTTCTATTTTATCTCTATTTTCTACATTTTATATATTGCATGCATAAGTGAGGAAATAATTTAATAAATCCAAAAAGTATAACAAAAATTAACCCTTAGAGTATAGATTTTCACATTTTAAGAAATATCTAACATATTTGTTGCAATGAATTGTGTATTGGATATCCATGGTAGTTGATAAATCATTAAATCCACAAAGGATCCATGCAATTGAAACATATAATTCATGTATCAACTGCTTACATATTTGTGTTTTTATACTTCTTACTTGTCAATTTTGGGTAATTAATAACTCCACAAACTAAAATGTATTTCATTAGAATAATCCATTAACAAAAATGGGAAGTGGCCTATGGCTTCATATTCCACTAGGTCCAAATGACTCTTCCTATTCACATATGAATGTTAATCTTTCTCCTAAATTAATGATTACAATATATCATAATCCTAATGATTAGCCATCTAACATTCCTCTCCTTAATATGAAGGTATGTTCATATGTCCAAGCATATTTTTAATAATTTCAAAAATTTTACTTCCAAGCACTTTACAAAATATGTCTACAATTTTCTCACTTGTGGAACAATGCATTAGCAAAATGAAATTTTCCTTTACATGATCATGTATGATAAGGTAGCTCCTATTGATGTTCTTTTCAATGATGGTATATATGATTCTTGGATAACTTAATTGCACAAGCATTGTCAATAAAAAATGCAATAAATGCATATCCTTTAGTATCTACCTAAGATACATGATCTCCTTTTATACCTCTATGTTAGCCAAATATTCGACTTCAATAGTGGAATCTATTGGAATGGACTATTTGCATGATCTCCAAGTGAAGGTTTCTAATCCAAGACTCATGGGTTGTACTAAAGTAGATACTCCATTCACTTCATACCAATCAACACATGAATCTAAATGTTCAACTAGTTTTAGTATACCACAATATAATATTTGACCATAAAATTTTGATTTCTTTTCAAGTTTTGTAGAACCCTATTTATGGCAAACCATTGTCCTTCATAATGTTTTCTCATCAATATATATACATCCCCATATGAAAATGGAATATCTATTCTAGTAGTGGCAATGTATATAAAACCATAGGGGCTGCACTTAATGAGTCCCTAACATTTCACGTGTTTTCATGGCATACTAAACAATACCCTTAATTTGAATACATATTGGAAAATACATCTAAAAATCGGATTATTAAACCCCTTACCAATATGAACCAAATACACCTTTCCAATTTAAAGAGCCCTATTTTCACTAGATATTGTAGGTATCCTTTTTTTCATTAACATTTTTTATAACCCTTTATGTTTTTCCATTAAATTTGAGCTCCATTTTTCATACTTTCCAATATAAAAAACCTTTACACCCTACTATATCCTTAATATATTATGTCATTTTTTCCTCAATATATATCCCCAAATATGAATGCACATGGTATGGTATTTCTCCCCTAGTGAAGCCCCCTGTGGATAACACTCCCCACAAGTTGTTTATATGTAGTTGCATCCTCAATTTAACTCATTTTGATTTTATATTCATATTTTTCTCCCTTAGAGTACATAAAGTACATCATCCATTCATTCCAAAAAAATTCAGCAATTCTCCAATGTACATTTTTTAGGAGATGGATACATCATTCATATTCCATTTTCCTTTAGTTAATTGATATTGAATAATGGTATTCTTTGTCATCCATATTGATGTTTTCAAAGTGGAAAAAGTGGAGGAATTAGTTCATAGGACCATTTTTACTGGCAGAACCCAGTTTGGTAAATTTGGGTTTGAAACCTTCATATATCACTTTGAAGCATAAAATGAAATTTTTTGGTGGTAAAATTTTTATAATTTAGTTCCAAACCTTCTTTTATTATTCTACACATCAAGACCTTTCTAATGACACAAGAATCACCTCAATCAAAGTCCATGTGCAAACATTATTCATGGAAAAGGGCTATCCATGAGATCATGATGAATAAGACTCTAGAAGACCCCATAGTATAGCTCTTTCTAAGAGTTTAGGTAGTGAAGCGTAACCACTATTAGGCTATCAGGCTATAATATAACTGGGTCATTACGAGGAAAATATGTTCCATTATTTTTTATTGCATTTGTTCCATAAATGAGCATAGTAGCCAAGAGGGATAGGAAGAAAAAACATAGAGAGGATTTGTGTGTTGTAGTAGCCCACATGCCACAAGCCTTAGTTATTTGTACTCATTTCGATTTTCTATTGACAGAAAGAGACTAGAGTAGCCTCACCTTCCAACTAGGCTTTCTTATGAAAGGGTTTCCTAGGTTATATCTTGTGTCAAATCATGTTTTGTGAGATTTTAATTCATGGTTCTATAATTTTTGCATAATTATAATTTTCATGCATACACAATAAATAGTAATTTACATATTTGGAAATCTAAAGGGAATTAAACCCTCATAGAGTATATTTCAAAATTTAAGTATAATTTATCAAATCTATTGTGAAAAACTATTCATTAGACTATCCACGACAATTTACAGATCATGTTGGTATTAGATCCAGGTTTCTTTGGGTATATATTTGTGGGAAATCTAGATCAATTAATCCAGAATCCATAAAACTTTAGTCATGGTTGATGAATATATGAATAATCATCTTGATCTTGTAGAGGGGAGGTTCTCATATGTGGAAGCAGAAGTTGAAAATATAAGTCGTAATGTGAATCTCCTCATGTCAGCACTAACCAATAATCATTTACTATTCGAAGAAGATGGATATTTTAAAGAAAAGGATCATTAGAGAGGAGAAGAGGAGATCAGGAATGAACAAAGAATGATCAAAAGGAAGGAACCAAAAGAGATGAACCCACATCAAGTTGCATGGACCATTCAAAATCGTTGTTCAAAATGGAAGAAAATGTCGATATGAAGCTATGTAAGGAGAGATAAATTATCTAAAGCTAAATCACTAGTTGCAACAATTAGAAGTTTATTTCAATGTTCATCACAGAGGAAGAATATAATATTTCATTTATGTAGTTGAAATTAGAGGCCTGTGGAATGACTTCATGGGAAATCCACATGGAGACCTTAAGGTTGGAGGGAGATCCTCCAGTGACTAAGTGGGAGGACTTTAAAACCCTCACGAAGTCATAATTTTACCATGTTGAGTATGTAGAGGGCTAGTGGGTCTGATAACACTACTTCATGTAGAAACAAGGTTAGGGTGTATTGTAGTACACCACAAAGTTCAAAAACATGGCCATAATGTTGCTTATCACCCCAAAGAACCTAAAAGTGTTTCTCAAATATCTACGAGGTCTACATAACCATCTATGGAAGCAAGTGATGTTGTTTATGCCCAAATCTGTGGATGAGGTTTGTGTATAGAAATAATACCTAAAAATCATAGGCAAGAAGAAATGGAAATCAGGTGGATCAAAGAAGAAGGAACACTAGGAGGATTATAAGGAGGCAAAGTAGATGTGGAAAGGGTAAAAAGATAAAAGGAAATCCACAGGACATGAGTCTATGATCCCAACAACTACTCCAGCCATTAAAATATTGATGGTCATACAGAGGAAAAGTGTTGGAAGTTACAATAATTAATATCCAACCAAATATCTATGGGAGCCCTTCCACCACCTTACAATGATGACATCATGCTCTATGGAGAATTCAATTCCTTGCACTTCAAGATTGAATGGCTACCTTGGCAGTAGAGATAGTCTCCAAGGGGTGTATATTAAACTAGTCCAACATTCTATCAAGTAACTTTCTGAAGGCTTTGTTCTAGGTGAAAGACATCCCACCAAATTAGAGTGAATCCTTCTACATGTCAAAATATTTGGTGGATGTTTTACATGGAGAAAACATGTTCCCAAGAATGAATTGGAACTAGAATCCAACACTCCTCCTTATTCATATCTATTGTCAAGGGATATGGAAAATTAGTATCCTACATTGTTTTATGAACGTTGTGATCATGTTTTGACTGAGACTCACCAGATACTCTATGGATTCTAATAACCACAATTATCAATAATAGGTATTGTGATGAACATCATACATGCATTCGGATAATTTGTTGTTCACTTAGCCTACACTTAATGCCACACTTTCTCCCTCACCAATTGATAATTAAAGGGATTGCATATCACATAATCGGAGGTGGTGTGGAATTGGCTTTGGAGAATAATAATAAGAGGTCATGAATAGTATCTCTATGAATAGTATATCTATGTAATGCCTGTGTTTGTATGTCCAAAGTTATAGGTGGGTTTGTTAAAGTCAATAGCTGCAGAGCATCCTTATTGTACTATTCATGAATATTTGTATGTCTAGATTTTATATTATGAGTTTTTTTCCTACTTGTACATGGAATATATTTGAAAGGCAGATCAGACAATTGGTCTGATGAATGTAACTCAGTGCATAGTGCCTTTTTCATTTATGCTAATATAAACTAATTGATGGATGATTTTCCCCATATATTTTGTATTGTTGTCTAATTATCTAATGTTGTTTATACGAATTGGATTTCTGCATATTAAATATTTATAATATTTTGGAACACTCATAACTATGTTTAATGGTCTCAATATCTATGGTGTTTACGCGGTATGGGACATTTGTATGCTTACTAGTTTATTATTGTTTCGAATTCTTATGAGTGCATTTGTTGGGTCCCTATAATACTAGTTATTACCCCATTACTATGGTAGTTGTACCCCTTATTAATATTGTTGTGCCCCTATTGCCCCCCATATTGTTATTACTGTGCCCCATAGAATCCCTCCATTGTTATTTTTGTAGCTTTAATATTTTATTAGGTCGGCTGGGTTTTATACTGTGACTCCTTAGATTCCTATATATAGGAAGGAGGTTTTTGTCATTTGTATTCATCCAAGAGTTGTTCACTTATGTAATGTAAAGGAGGTTTCCCCCTTTGAAGAGGCTGAAATTCTAAGGCGTTGATCTATCTTTTTTATCTTTTCTTGAGCTGGTTTCATAACATTTGGTATCAGAGCCAAGTTCTAGGGTTTTGCTACTCCAAATAGGTCATCGTGGCATTTTCACTATAACGTTTTTTCTGCGACGTTTTATAAGTCGGAAAAAAAAACTCATTCGAGAAGACATCGCACTGCAGCTCGGGTCCGAATTTCAGAGGTTTTCCCGCTATATTTGTGGAGATATGATCTGAGGAAGTTGGTCTTTTTGCAGACTCCTGAATTACATTCAAAACAGGTGACCTGGGGAAAATCGTCATAACTTTCTCTCTGAGCATCGGATTGCAATTTCGCAAAAAGGTACGAAAAGGGGACGGACTGTAGTCTCTTCTAGATATTTTTCAGTGCCAGAGGTCCAAATAGTGACACGTGGCACTTCATACAAGTTCACTCTTATGAAAAGGTCTATAATTAGGTCACTTGGGAGATTTGGCATAACTCTACATTGGAGAATCCAATTGGGGTCAAACTGGTGGCATTGGAAAGAGGATACAAAGAGCTACCATAGGTCACAATTTTAGAACTGGATGTTCTGAAAGTACAAAGATACATCAGAGGCAATATTGAGCTCCTACAAAGAAAAAAAAGGTGTGTAGATTTTTTTAAATTTTTGCTTAAGATTGGTTTGAAAATTTATTTTGAAGGAATTCAAAGGGCTAGTAGAGAATTATTATCGGTAACTGATGCCCGAAGGAAAGAAAATGCAAACACCTATTAAGGAACCTAAAAGCTCTAGCATGACTCATGAAGAAGAGGAAGAAATGCTACATGATATATCAAAATTATAAGACCAAGTGCAAAAAATGTCAGTCTCACAAAAGCTAATAGAAGCTAAGATAAATGGCATGGAATCTAAGATAAAGGGCTTGGAAGCTAAGATGGATGATTGGAAGACAGATTTGAAGACAAACATGGATGAATTGAAGATAAATATGAATAAGTTGCTACAAGAAATGGTCACTAAGGGTGAAAGGGTAGTAAAG
>APFE030836190.1:9410-47301 GCA_000404065.3 Pinus taeda | reverse complement strand
TTATTAAGGGGAGGGATATTACACACTCTCCCACTTTAAGGAACTTCGTCCCGAAGTTATGTTTTTATTATTATTTACTTCATCTTGCCAACACCCTCTGCTAAACTAGTATAACCAGCAGGCTTCGAAAGTCCCCAACACCCTGGGAAATCTCAAGGAATTTCTGTCATTTTTCCCACTTTTGGCACCAGGCAAAACCCTGACCCAATCTATATCCTATTCCAACGCTAGCCCCAAGGCTCGTGCTCAACTCAGACCTCCTCTGCCCCAAGGCAGACATCCGATCTGGTACTCAATGACGTCGGGCATCTTGCAAGGCTGGTTCACTCCCTCCACAACTACTAAGGTGCACAGCCCATCGAAGTCCTTTACATCCCTTCCAGACTTCGGCATCCCAATCCAATAACAGGCACCTAGCCTGAAACATCAGGCACTTGGCCTCCTCAAGATGGTCCCATAGCTCTTCAAGAGCTATCCATCAAGAGCTATACACAAGACAAAGGAACCACTGGCATATGTAGTGTTGACTGAGTTTTGTCCCCAGCCCATATGGTGTTACTTATTCTCCCTCGTGCGTATGGGCTCGCACGAGATCATCAAATAAACCGGCCCTCTCGGCTCATTTGTGGAGTCCTGTGAATCATCACATCTCCACATGCATCTAATTCATTAACCATACCATCATATAGCTTGATGATGTTCAATATACAAATGATATGAGTAGTAAATGAGCAGATACATGTAATTTGAATGGCAATTGCAATGCAAAATTAAATTTACTAGAAGATCATATAAGAGTTGTGTTTTTGCAATAATGGGCGAGAGAAATGTCAAGCAACTGCTATTGGTAAAGGCAGTAATCGAACAATTAATTAGTGAATAATATGATCAACATTCGCCGAATGTTATTTCTGTGTTTTTAGATCAGTCTGAACTCGAGATGCAGGTGAAAAATGATTACTAAAGGTAAGTGCTATTTAAACTGTGTTTGTAAAGTGAACGAGTGGTGAGAAGTTACACCAGCATGCAATATATCAAGATTATAGGATTACATACTTTGCCAATGAGTTACTGAGTCATAAAAGTATAGCTTAATTATGTCATATCATATAATAAGATATTAATGTGAACAGAGAACCCACGAATTTGTATGAGGAAGCAATGAAGAACTAATGAATGCACCAGACTTTAGGTTATACTAACATAATGCAATGTGATGTGAGTCACTAGATGATCCAATCCATCCACTAATTCATCTTTCTATTGAATGCAAGATAAGGAGTACTAATGATTTAGATTCTATCAATCACGGAGATGTGGTTCAATATCCACCAAAAGTTGAAGAAGTGCTTCGAGTCTCGTGACTAAAGAATCTTTTTCCAATTACAAGATTACAGTCAATCCTATGGAAAGTATAGTATCTACAAAGTGGATGCCTTTTAACCAGTTAAGGCCCATGGAGAAACTGATCATGAATAGTCCTCATGACTGGACAACATAATCGCATAGTGGAGCTTTCTGGATACACCCACGTAAACCTTTTTATGAAAGAAAAACTAGTACTATTGGATGATTATTATATGCTTTGAACAAAGTCGTATGACCAAGCAAAGTAAAAAAAATAAAGTGACATTGTCCTTTTAATCACATTCAGATACTATTTTTATGTCATGTGTTAATTTATGACAGTAAAAAAAGTTGTCTTGATGTTTAGTTCAGTAATTTAATATGATATATGGTGAAGTAATGATATATATGACATAAAATTATGAAATAAGCATAAAAATATTCCACACCATAAAGAAGAGACATTGCCATCCAACCCAAAACCAAATCGGATGACGGGGAAGGTTATTCCTTCCCAACAAAAAATAATCATTTTATTAATTATATGGTCTGCCTGCAAGCGCACCCGCGAAGGTAACACCATTTCAAATCCTGTAAATTACAATACAATTAGGCGAAAAATTGTCTGCCTAAGATAGAAATTGTAAACTTGTCGAGAAATATGTCCATACTGATCAACCTCATATTGTGATTTGAAACATTCAGACACCTGCAATGTTGAGATATACGCTTACAAATTTACAGACTTGTTATATAGCTTCGTATATAGCTTGATCAGCCGCACCTCCGGTGTCCAAAATCTAAAAAAAAAGCAAAGCGGTACTAACCCGCAGAATTAACAGACAATGAAATGAGTGTACCCCACTGATGTAAATGGATTATCAAACGCTGAGCGCAATAGCGGAATAAAATATAGTTGTGGAGGTATAACTAACTGTAAAAAGGTTCATATATCTGCAGAAAGATTCACCCATTGATTAATTTAATCCATGGAAAGCTACGCGCGATTCCTCATTCGAATGGCGTGGGAATTGAATGGTTAAATTGTTTGCAGATAGATGTGTTATCAACAGGATTCGTTCAGGATGAGATGTTGGTTCATGTAAACTGAAAATATGAGCTGAAAATTGGAGAATCTACAGCTTAATTTAAAAACATGAATTTTTGTGAACTGAAATTTGAAACTAGATTTCTAAACAATAATCTGAAAAATCATCCAACTGAGGGAACAATACAAAAACTGGAAAATAAACCCATACAGTCACTTTTGATTCGTTCAAACAGTCACATGAGGTAAACTCGTCTTGCGGGTATAGATTCTTGACTACACCAAACTGTGTTCAGAAAATTCAGCTTGTTTGACTTATGGAATACACCTGGATTCATGATCCCTTTCAATCTATGGCCCAAGATTGCCAACGTAGGCTTTTGGTTTATTTAATAACTGCTTTTGTCCAAATGTTGCAAAGATATAAAATGTTCATGAACCTCTTGTAAATTTAAAGAAAATCCCTTTATAGCATGGATGGAAAATGCATCATCAATTACTTCATGAGGCTTAAAACTTAACCACTGTCAACCTCAAAGAAACTGAAACCACCCACAACCCAAGAACACTAACTTCCACCCCAGCTGTCCCCTCGCCACAGAGAGAGAACGGAAACCTATCATATAATTCAGACAAAGACTTGCAAACATGAACTTGTCTATGACATATTGAAATGTGAAGAAGAAAATTTAAAGAACATTCAACTTAGACTGTCTTGGACAAATGATAATTCACTAATATCTAGCTTTTGTCATGAGTTCAACCTTCTCTACAGTCATCCTATATACACAAATTATCAACGAAATATTGAAATAACTACATGGAATATATGCCTCAATTGTTTTGGGAGTGTGCTCAAGTATCCTCTCTTTATTTGCCAACAATGCAAGCACTGATCCTCCAAGCCACAGTAAAACAAGTGCACCTAATAAGGTGCAAAATGTGAATTTGAACCAACATCTGACCAAATCAAATCCTGATGTATTCATCATCTCAAGCAAAAACATTTAGCTTATGTTTCCTATATGCTTCAGTATCCCTGTTTCCTTTCCCTAAAAACTTGGAAGAATGAAATCAATTAAGTTTCTTTTTCATGTTCCTAAATCAGTATACACTAGGAATCAATCAGTATACACTTGCATGCATCTGACAGAGAACACCCTGTTATAGGAAATCAAGAGCAATAGGCAATACCATTCTTTGTTTTCCTTGGTTTCCCTAAAAAATACATTCACATGTGTATATTGTACTAAACTCAAATTGCATACCATCATATCCTATTTCCCCAAATACACTCAAGATGAAATCAAATTTGTGATAATTTTCATATTTCTATCTTCCTTTTAGACCTAGAGACAATAGCAACCATTTCTAACATTGGTTTAACATTTTACTTTCCCAAATCATTGGCAAATAAAATCTAAAGAATTAGGACTAACGTGCACTTGCAAACACCCAAACAAGTATAAAATGTCTTCAACCAAAGATTGTTTTGGGGAATTATATGAGGATTTAACAAATCCAGTGTCAAACAAATTATGGAAGATAAACATTGCATGTACAAAATCCCAATCAGGTAATTGTTAATTTATGGGTATCCCAACACAAAATCAGTTTGAAAATTCCATTGACTTGAAGACATAATTAGAATGATAAGCACAACAATTCATCCTTCATTGATGATATCAAATGACATTTTTTTTTCTTCCCGTTTCTTTATCAGTCATTAAAAGAAATTTCCAATCTAAGTGTCGAAGCATTCAGTGCCAAGTTCTTGCTACTAAGATGTACTTTGAACCTAATTTAGATATATTTTTGATGGATTTATTCATTCTCGATATAGTTATCAAAATGTCATATAGGCACTTTTATTGAGACATCAAGATGCTGACAAATTTGCTTGAACAATCTGCAGATCAACGGGAACTGCAAGAAAGAAACAAGAGAGCACTTCACAATATATACCCAGATTTTTTTGTAGTTTGGATGTTTTTCAACAGTACTTTGTGGTTTACAGTTCTATGTGAACTTCCTCTTGCATCCCTCTTATATCCAGATATGAAATCAGTTTGTAATTAATTTTTTTTATAATTAATGCACAGAAGATAGTATATGATATATTTAATGATAGTGCTTAGTAAACCCAAGGGGTTAGCCTAAAATGTGGAGAAGCACCATTGTTTCCCCACAAGGTTTTCATTGGAATATATCAAACTGTGATCCCTCTATAAACTGTGAGACTAATGATTGACTGATCATTTAAAATCCCAACTTTCACAGAACGGAGACAGATATATAAATCAAATAAAGAAATATTCACCCATTCAACCATCTAGCTCTGTAGAGCCTTAACATCTTTTTTCTGCAATTACAACATGGCATTCTGATTTAACAACTTTCACAGAACAGGTGACAGATATATAAATCAAATAAGGAACATTCACCCACTCAACCATCTAGCTCTGTAGAGCCTTAACATCCTTTTCTGCAATTACAATATAGCATTCTGATTTAACAAAGCTATAAAGGGCATTGTCTGAACAGTTTGATAAAATGCCTCTTTTCTTATCAAAATGATTCAAACATATGAAAAAAAAAACCCAAAATAACTTTAGACCAACCGTAAATCACAACTCAAAAGGAATCATGAGAAAAGATGTGATTTTCACCAAAACCAAGTAAATGAGAAGAAGAGTTTTACTGTCAACGCAAGCAACTTTCAAAATTATAGAGCATAAAATTCAGAATGATCGAAATGAGAATATATTATTCTAATTATATAACATCTCTCTCAGTTTTTGGATATGGTTAAAAACAACCAATTCAATTTAATATCTAAGTAATAGAAAGTTGACTTTACTCCCTACCTATTACATATCTAATTCTGCAACCAAATAGGAATGATTTTGAAATTTTGAAAACAATCATAATTATGAAAGCACCCTATGATGGTGCTGTCTTTAAAGCTTTAGGTAGCTTAAATCTATACCCATGAAATCGAAAGACAGCCTGTCATACAGAGTACCATTTTATAGGCATGTTTGACGAAAAGAAAACATTAAGTCAGAAAGCCCAGGTAGAGCGGAACAGATATAAATCCCTTTATACTTTTATATCACAACAAGCTTTTAATAAATTATGTATACTTATTACTACCACAGGTTGTTATCGGTCTGGACTCTGATCTGCATCAATAAACCTTATATTGAGTAAATATATATTGAGCATACATAACTTCTTGATGCAAGTACAAGATGGTAGCTAGTAGATGATAGAAGTATGTCAATAAAATCTTCTAAACATGTTATTAAGGTCCAAAACAACACAGAAGTGAATATAATAATTTAATTAACAATACATTTCAGTGCTATTAACTATCACAAGTATTTATAGAATCAACAAAATATAACCAAGGAAAGATTGTTGCAATACAACAAGCAGCGGCATATGTATATAGTATCAAATGCCTTTTCGATATAATATCATGACCCTTATAATCATTGTATATCATAATCATATATAATTATTCTCCATTGGATACACGTGTAACATGTTTTCTTGACCTCAAAGCAATGAATTCCTGGTGCAAACAGAATGTCAGTCACTGTTTAGAATGCATTAACATTTTCTGGATATTACTTGAAAGAACCTAAATTTCAAGGAAGTTATGTCTTCTTGCAATAAATAAATTGCCTGAAATTCAATGTTAATCAGGACTATGCCACAAGGTTCACCAAACTTCAACCTTGAAGTTCAAAATGTTCAGCAGACCTAAAAAAATTCTCAGGTTGGAATAGGTTCATTGAACCTCATGGCCAAACCTCAAGTTGAAATCTACATTGAACGGGAAACCTTAAGTTCAATTCGATTCTCAAGGCAAATTTGGGATTTTTTTTTTTACTGGTTTTTTTTTTTTTTTTTAAAGAAAAATTACTAACCCTAAAGCTGTTGACTTAGAATTCTGTTCACTTCTCATTCAATTGACCTGCCTCCATTGCTCATACCACCGACCCTCAGCTCTGTTAACCAGAACCCTCTACCATGTGACCACTCGACACTAACGGTAGACACAACTCTCTGCTCAGTTTTTTTTTACTAGAAATGCCTGAAGCATTATGGAAACAGAATACAACCTTTTGGAAATCCATTCAATGCATCCACTTGTGCAAAATTTGGACTGACACATCAATACAGGAGTTATATAATAAAATGTTACTGAGCTTTCACAACGTTCATACCATCTCATGCTCTGATTGTGAACTGCATATTGCCACTAGCATTGCGTACTGCAAGAATTTAATGACAAAATTATGCTGCCGCTACAATCAAAATGCTTGATGAGAAAATTTATTTTGAAATCTACCCATTCAGCACAGAGAACATTAGGGTCTGATGATAAAGTGTTGGGTGCGAAGAAATAGAAACACCAGTTCTATTATGATTAAGAGAATACAGCTAAAAAAAAAAAACACAGAGATACAAGTACAAATGTGCTCTCACACACAAACATACACAAAATTTTTAGATCTGTTGGTTAAAAAGCAAGTTGACACTCACCATTAAAAATGAATAAAACTGAGTAATGATGACAAGGTAAAGGTTTCATCTAGATGCATTTTTTTACAATATCCAATTCTTGAATATGAAGGGAACTGATGACTCCTTTATGTCAATGGCAATCGTACAGCCTTGCACACTCAACTAATACAAAGGATGAACAATGTGTTCTTCAAAAGACTCCAACACCTCATAAACATTTGAAACAAACTCAATCGATTCAAACCAGGAAATTCTTAGCCAAAATCATTATAAATCTGTTAGAAGATCTAATCACGACCATGCCAAACCATTGCTCAGTGTGCATTCGATACATACTGCTCTTGCCATCCACATAATGCTTGCTTGTGGGGCGTGCCATGACTCAAAAGCTCTGATTTTCTTTCAAGGCCAAGAGTATCAGGGATCAAATAAGGCATAAATGCAAATGGACAAACCAGATATCAGAAGCGGGCATAAGCAATCGGCACTTGAACATATAAGTTTTCAAGGCAGGGATGTCTGCGAAGGGCACTGAATGGTCCAACCCTTCAGAAATGAAATGAAAACTCAGAAGGCGTTACAGAGCTCCTTTGAATGCAGAGCGCCAAAACTGTTTCAAAAGTATTCCATGGAAGGTTTTCACACACAAACGGAAGAAACTGCCTGAAAATCGTTAACATTTTCAACAAAATAGAAATAAACAACCTGAAAATCATTAATATTTTCAACAAAATAAAAATTGCAAGCCTACATACAACAATAAACATTTCCCGTCATATTTTCTCAAATGCCCAGTTAATTTTGTGTGTTTTCTGAAGATTAATGAAACATTCAAAGCCACTGATGATGAAAAGCACTGCCCTC
The DNA here is from genome assembly GCA_000404065.3 of Pinus taeda. Classification (NCBI taxonomy): domain Eukaryota; kingdom Viridiplantae; phylum Streptophyta; class Pinopsida; order Pinales; family Pinaceae; genus Pinus; species Pinus taeda. The sequence goes on along the minus strand of APFE030836190.1, from coordinate 39,503 downwards.
TTGATAAATTTTGAAGTGCCCGAGCAATGTTTCCATGTTTCTGAAGATTAATTTATCTGCATGAGCCCCATGTCAAGAAACTGGTCAAGGGAACTCTAAATCTGTGCACCGCAATCCAGGCATGAAGCCATATAAATACACATGATTTTAAATGGCATATGCAGCAAAAACAAGCACAACATAGACTGAGTCATTACGTATCTAGTAAAAATTTATAGTCCAGATAAAAGGTTACAGTTAACACGTCCACAATATTAAATTCATTTCCAAGATTAAGATGCTTACATGTTTTAAAATAAGTAATGGATTATATAATCTGCGAGGTGACCATCCCTTTCCATTTTTTTTACATCTATCAAATTTGAAGACCCTCAACTTCCAGCAAGTACCAGAAACTTCCATTTCCACAACTCTGTACCAAAAACAATCTTGTTCAACATCTGAGAAACTGCAGAGTTTAAACCTTATACTAAAGCTTTTACCGCTACCTGGGAAAAATTCACCAATTTGCTCGCTGGTAAGGAGAAAGCTAAAACTAGTCCCTGACCAGTGCTTCCAGATCTCTTTTAGAATCCAGAGATGATTGGCACTGTTTCGCTCATAATTCTAAAAGACTCATAAAACATTTAAACTTTGCTCTGTTTATAGCTAAAAGCCCCAAAATTATGTGAGAAGGCCAGAATGTAATGCAGCATTGACTGTCCCATTCATAGATATTTTAAGAAAACACAATATGCATAATCAAGGGGTTAAAGGAGACTAGCGAGGAAGAACCGAATTTCAAACAACGGACACGCTTCTCCAGCCAGCATGGAGGAGAGTAAAATCATTTAACAAGAATGTATACAGAGAGTAATAGGAACAGGGGAACCTGGGATATTTTCTTCTGCAGAGCAACTCTCAGAATACCGATATTCTTCCAGGAGAACACAGCCTGAGAGAAAAGATGGTATTCATCCCTCCAAGGGACTTGGCCAATTCAAACTGAACTCCAAAGCAAGCTAAAATTCTCCTTTACAGAATACATCAAAGGGCAAGAAAGCAAAAATTTTATTTTCTCAGAATATATCTAAGGAGCAAGCAACTTAAACGAGCTTTTTCTAAGCAAAATGTGAACGATCATTTGGTATTTTCTACCATATTATGAACAAATTTACCATAATATTACCATAATAAGAAAAACGGCCAATGATCCGGAACAAAGAACCTAAAATTTAACCCAGTCATACACGGTACAGAAAGTCTGTATAATGGCCGGAACAAAGAACCTAAAATTTAACCCAGTCATACACGGTACAGAAAGTCTGTATAATGGCCATGACGAGAAGAAGAATTCCAACAAACAAAGCAACACCCTTTCCTAGTTTGAATTTATTCCAGTTAAATTATCCACACCCAGACGCTTACAATCGTTGGCACATTGAAATACAGATCTCAATTCCTGATGAAAGTAGATCTCACCATCAGCACATTTAAGTACAAGTCACTGCTCATAATATCCCAAAATCAGAATCATATCGAAACACTAATACACAAAGCCCTAATTTGTACAAGGAGCAAAAGTTCTCATGAACCATAAATATGAACATATAAAATAGAGATGCATGATACGCATAAAGACAAGCGGTATTGGGTTAGAAAAATAGGCAAGTAAATTGTTTTAGCCACAAAATTTTAATACCAATCCTTCAAGCCTAGAGCGAAATTCTGAAAGCTAACGGCAAGAAAATTACCAGTTAAGTGCTTTTAATAATAGAAAATTTTGATATATAAACAAATTAATACATCTCTCATGAAAGTAGTAAATGCCAAGAATTAATCAAAAATTTCTACATAAAAATGCCCAAAGGCCCTAGGTAACCTGCTCTGATACCATATGTAACAGCCCAAAATCAACATCTAATTAACTTATTAACATTAGATTTAAACAATGAAGAGTGCTTACCTGAGTAGGCTTACCGCAACATGGTTTTGGGGACGACTCTCCTCCCAACCGTAGGCTCAATTGTGCAGGATTCTGCTACAACTGGCCACCCCCGAGCCCTCAATCAACGACTACTGTCAGTATTCCTAAGTCTCAATACTCTTCCAAGAGAATGAAGACAGAACCTCCGAATGATGGAACAAGACCCCTTCCATTCTCCTCATCATTCCTTAAATAGAAAAAACATTGGATGGGAAACCACATGCACACCTCCATGTGTCTGCATGCCATATGCCACCCTTCATGGTCGCATGCTAATTTTATAATTTTCTATTATTTTTATTTTTATTATTATTTTTATTTTGTATTTTATTTTTATTTTATTACTTTTTATATTTATATTATTATGATTTATTATTTTTTCATTTATTTATTACTTATTTTTTGTATTTTTTTTATTATATATTTCTTATTATAGTGTTTATTTACTATTATTCATTATTATTTTCTATTTATTTTATTATTTTTTGTATTATTTTTATTAGTTCTTATTATTTATTATTTATTATTAAGGGAGGGATGTTACAGTTCACTGTACAAAAATAGCATATACGTATTCATGCACTTTCACAAGAGGAAAAGTGTGTATGGGTTGGAAAATCAAGGAAATTCAAGACTAAGGAATACCAAGGTTCAATACCATGGTATTAGCCCACAATATTGAACGGATTAATGGTTATTTGATCCCATCTAAGAATACCACAGGTTCTAAGTGTTGTTTTGGTCAGAGGTATTGAGAAATGCTAAAACTATATAAGGAGGAGAAGATCAAAGGGATATGGGCACAAGTAATCAATATCTTATGAAGTGTTATCAAAAGTGTTTAGTCAATTTAGTGTCATAAATTGCTTTGCATAAATTATCAACCGAGGCTCGTAAGCTGATGAAGTGTAGTGCACTGTATGTGCTAGTTAACCCTTCTTACTTCGTTGTTTTGTATTTTATATTGTTTTGGGGGTTTATGTTCTTTGATTCCTAATGATGTACAATTTGAACTATGAGAAACCGAATCTAAATTTCCTAAAGGTGAACCAAGAGCTTTAAACTAGTCAAAATCTAAGTTAAAAGAATGAAAAAACAGAGCATCTATCCTGTCTTCTCATCTAATCCTAATTCATGAATAATTCTTAAAACTAGAAGGTAAAGTTGTAAGTCATGTTGAAATAAATACAGAGAATGAATTTAACTGAAGTACTTCTAGTTACCTTAACCTTTAATTTTGAAAGATAACCTCCTTAAGATGGAACTCAAGCAACTTATGTACTTCCTAATCTAAAGAAACTAAATAAAAACATGCAGAGGGTAACTGATTGGTTTCAACCCTGATGTAAAATGAATGCTTAACCATTTATTTTAGGATGGATATCAGCTTGAAATGGTGACCAAAAACATTCATTAGTACAGTGCAGTGACAACCTAAACTAGGAAATAAATAACAAAAACAGTGAGTAAACTAATCAACAATGCATTCTCATTACTTTCAACCTTACTCTGTTTAGAGAAAAAGTTGTTTCCTTTATGAAATGGATTGGAGAAACAAGACTACCTAATTGAATTCTAACATTATGCTACTGATTGAAACTAAAAGGAATCAAACTACAAGAAATCAACCTAAGTTATAAACATTGTTAAAAGAAAATGAGGAAATTAAAACAGACTAGAAAGAAGAAAACAAATGAAAAGAAAACCTCCTTCAGTGCAGGGGCCCTCTGCAACTGACTAGGTTGAGCTGCTAACTTAATTCAAAATGCTCCTTCAAATGATCATTGGTCAACACATGGCTTTGTATTATAAAACAGGAACGAAAGTCCAAAATTAGAGAGCTTATAAGTTTAAACTTAATAAATCCAAAAACTTTGAACTCCTTCCGGTTCTGTTCAACTGGTATTTAAAAGAAAATATTCATAACTGTCTTTTGCAGAAAATTAGTTACAGGTGGTCTACACGTATTACAACCAGTCTGCATAAATATTTGATCAGCTAGAGGTGACTTGAATTCGAACAATGCGGTTGCACAGAACCATTGACACAAGTGGCTAATCCGAGTTAATGCTTCAATAGGTCTGTTGGATTTATTAATTAACCACGAAAGGGTAGAAAAAGAGTCCTATTGCTTCCAGGTTTCATACGTTTGACTCCACCTTTGACTGTGGTCTTGAGCTAGCTTTTTTGTCAATCTGGGTTGGGTGACTAGGATAGGATCCATATCGAGACAATTCCATAGATACCAATGTGGCCGGTTTCTTCGTTTGACACCTGTAACCTATTCAACCATGGAAGTAACTATGGAACACATAGTTAGCTGCATAATAGGCTGTGTTCCGTAGCTAATTTTCAAAAACTTGTTTCAAATAGAAAAATCATAAAAGTATAACATGTCAATCATTTAATGTCCTCCTTGAGACAAAATCTATCATTTATCAGTGATGGGAATCTGTCTTTCATGGAAAACAAGAGAAAGAAGTGAGAAAAGTTGTCAAAGAGGAAGTAATTCTGAGTCCAACATACCCCCACTGCAAAATCATTGCATGTCCCCATGCAAGTTTGCCAAAAATGTGAACTCTTCTTTCCTATTGCATCTGCTCATATACCTCTACTAGTACATCTAAATTTCTTCTCTTGCTCCTTTTTTAAGTGACTTCCATCCTGGGTTTCTTCATGAGAAATCTGTATTTAAGGTTGATGACTGTTTTGTTCAAGTTTCTATTCTTCCTCTTCAACTTCCTATTCTTCTTGCACCATAGCCCTAGGTGCAATATTGTATTATCATGAATGGCTTTATCCAATTTGCTTTGTTCCTTCAGGGTTTCATTTTCTTTCTTGATATGCATGTTCAATATCTCTAACTCGTAGATTTCCTGTTGGAGAGAGTCAGTCAGAGGTTGTTGTGGATTAACAGGTTGTTCTGGATTGGCTGAGGATCCCGGATCCATTGAGGAACTCTTTTTCCCAGTGATTCTATGTAATCATAAATTTTTTGCTGCACTGGGTCTATGCCTCGGGATCCTCTATTGGGGTTGCCTTCAAAACACTGTTTAGAAGAGTTTTGAGGATTGTATGTAAATGAAACATTATCAGGATAATGTACTGGGGTTTCTTCTTCTAGATTTATGAACTATGTTCCCTTTGATGATACCTTCTTTACCATACCTCAGAGTCTAGAGCTCCTTCTAAGTTGTAGGGGGTTTATGTTCTCCTCTTTGGTACCCTTTTTCTCCTTTCTTATCTTTTCCTTCCTCTTGATTTGTTTCCTAATCTCTGTCAATTTTTCAAAGATTAGTTGTTCATCATCTTGTTGTACTGAAGATTCAGGTTTGTTCTCAGTAATTCCACTAGTGTTATTTTTTATTTTTCCTTTTTGCTTGATCTGCTCCCTGATCTCTATCCCAAAGACTGGCTCTTCATCATGTTTCTCTGTGGAGGACTCAGGTTTGCTTTAAATGGTCATATTGGTCTTTTTCCTCTTACTCCTTCTGACATTACCCTCTTCAGGTGATTCTAGTGCCTCTTGGAAATAGTTTCTTATCAAGAAGTTTTCCCAAGTATCTCCTATTCTTTTTAGATGAAACTCAACCAGTATTTTTACCAACCCATGATGGTACATAGTTGTGTCTATGAATTCTATTTTCTTCTGTACATTTGAAGTCATCCTCCTTAGACTGTTTAGAAGGAAGAAAGGCAGGTTGGTGTTTCTATTTTCTAGAAAGTTCATCAATAAACGTATATGATAAACATACATGCATCTAAATCTTCCCTCACAGGTAATAAATTTTTGTAATATCATAAGCATTCTTCTCCATTTATTTTTAAGTGTTGAAATAGGAATTCCTTTTCTAAACACAGTGACATCCATACCTGGGTTCCTGAGGATTACCTTCCATGATTCACTGTGAAATTCCTTGTTTTTGAACCATCTCTCACCAGGTCTTGGTAGTTTTGTAGCCTCTGTTATGTAAGATTTTGTTACTGCAAACTTAATGTCTCCAATCTCCACTTTTGTACCATTGAATGATCTAGAAAAAGATTTTTGGATCTCCTTGTGATATCCATCAAATTTTTCAATGAAATTGAGCCATCCAGCCTTCTACAACATCTCCTTGAGTTGTGGGTACCCTTCCATAAACTTTTCCCCTACGGGCTCTGCCCTAACAATGAGTCCCATGGTCTCTGTTTTGTAGAATTTTCTAACCTTCAGGATTACTTTCCTAGTCTATGAAATGGTTTGACTGCTGGTATGGTGAAAAAGAACTATGGGTTTATGTGGAATAAGTAGACAGTGAGGGTTTGGAGAGACGTGAATACGTTGGTCACATCGTATTTTTGACCGTTAACAGATGGAGTTATTAGAGACCGTTTAAGTACAGAGTATGGAGAACGTAGCGGAGGTGTGGTATGATGAAATCATTATAGACCATTTGGTATCGAATGTGGAAGATGTGGCGGAGATGTGGTATCATGAAGTGGCAGTCAAATCAAATGATGACTTGTTAAGGAGACATATGATCATTCATATTATACATGACTTATGTTTATAACTTGTTGTTTGAAATAAATTTTGCATTTTACCTTTAGAACTTAACCTTTTGCTTGATAATTCTTTTGGTGTTGATCCATAGGTACTTTGAGCATGGTTGACCTCCAAAACTTGATTCTTCAATTTCCCTGCATTCATGATTTATTTGTGAGTTGTACAATTGTGCTAGGGCTGATAAGTAAGTTGTAGCTGCAGAATCAGATTAGTTGTGGAATGGAATCAACTGCAGAATGTGAAAAGAAGGAAAATTGAAATGTGGCTTATGGAATATGAATGTAAAAATAAAATGGAAATGAGTTATGACAGTGAGATGGAATGAGATGTAAGATAAAATGAAAAATAGGGTGAAAATGGGTTAAAACTGTAAAAATATAAAATGTAAATGAAATATGACAATGAGATGAAGTGGAACTGTAAAAAATGAAGACAAAATGAGATGGAATGAGATGACGAATTTGCAGACTCTAAACTGTAAATGAATGTAGTTTTTTGTCACTACTTATTACAGAAAGGAAATGGAAAATATAGGATGTCAGAAATCTCTGATTTTCACCCTGTATTTTCTATATAAGTATGCCAATCAATGATTGGTTTTCAACCTCATACAATTTATTTATTTATTTATATTTTTATATTTTTTCTTTTTTCTTTTTTTTCATTTTTTTAGGAAAATAAAAGACTAAATTAGTGGAGAAGAGAATTTCTTCTTCACTAGCTTCATTTCAGAGTTATTCTGGAAAATCTTAATGAACTCCTCTCTTGAAATTGGTTTTTGATATATCTTCAACCGGTGACCATTCACAAGAAGAGGTATTTTGCTTCCGTCTATCGTCCTTATCTTTACTGCTTCGTTATTAAAGACTTATTAATTTTCATATGGTGCAAGCCAATGAGTTTGAAACATCCCTTGAAAATCTTTGAACTTTGAATTGAGCAATAGTGCTCAATCTCCTGCTTGAAACTTCTTCTCCTTAATATATTTATGATGCCACTTAGCCCTCTGTTGTTGGACTATACTAGTTCTTTGGACTGCATCTTGCCTGATTTCATCAATTTCATTGAGTTGCTCCAATATATGTTTCTGTGCCTCTGATGAATCCAATCCCAATTGGACTGCCATCTTGAAGGTTTTGATTTGAAACTCTGTAGGGAACAGGGCTTGTTTCCCATAAACAAGTTCATAGGGCACATGTCCCATTATGTTCCTCCATGTAGTTCTATAGGCCCATAAGGCTTCAAGAAGCCTTTCTGCCCAATCTCTTCTATGTAGATGCACAGTCTTAGTGATAATTCCTTCAATCACCTTATTTGTAGATTCAACTTGACCATTTGCTTGTGGATGATAGGGAGTAGATTTCCTATGTTTGATTGTGTAATTTTCCACAAGACCCTTCACCATTTTAGATGTAAATTGAAATCCCTGATCTGTCACAATTTCTCTTGGAACACCAAAATGAGTGAAGATGTCCTCAAAAAGAAATTTAACTACAGATTTTTCATTAGAAAAAGGTAATTCTTTGGCCTCTACCCATTTAGTGACATAATCAGTGCATACCAATATATACTTTTTTTGCTTATATGAAGGATTAATTGGCCCAACAAAATCTAAGGCCCATTTTTCGAAAGGCTCGATGAGTACCTGAATTTGTTGTGCCATTTCATTTGAAGGAGCAGGTTTCCCTACCCTGTGGTAGTTGTCACACCTCCTGACATATTCTTTGGCATCTTTGAAGATGGATGGCCAACAATATCCTAAAGAAAGGATTTTATAGGTTGTCCTCTTGTCAGCAAAGTGTCCACCACACAGCTCATCATGACATGCCTTAAGAATCTCAAGAATTTCATCTTCCCTAACACATCTTCTGATCATAAGATCTGGCCCTGTTTTATACAATTCATTAGTGATCCATAAGTATCTTGAACTTATCTAAATGATTTTTCTTTTTTCTCTAGGAAATAAATGTGAAGGCAATTTCCTTGTGACTAAATAATTAGCAATATCTGCAAACCAAGGAGTTTGAATAGTCACTACAAAAAGATATTCATCAGGAAACTTATCTTCAATTGGAGTGTCATCTTTGATATTTTGAATTATGGACAAGAAATCAGCAACTGTGTTTTGTTTTCCAGGTCCATCTAGCGCAGTAATATTGAATTCTTGCAAGAGTAAAAGCCATCTTGTAACTCTGCCATTAGTAATAGGTTTATTCATTATCTAATTACAGAGTGATCTATATGAACAGAGGTTTCATATCCTATTATACAATGTTTGAACTTGTTGATTGCATGAACAACAGCTAAAAATTCTTTTTCAGTTACAGTATAGTTCAACTCAATGGGAGTCAAATTCTTACTTGTATAGTAGATGGCATAGGGGATCAAGTCTTTTTGTCCTAATACATCTCCCAAAGTTGTATCTAAAGCATATGTTGAAATGTGAAAACGTAGTTTCCAATTTGGACCTCTCAAGATGGGTGTTTCAGAAATTTTTGCTTTTAAAGTCTCAAATGCTAATTAGAAGTCAGGATTCAAATTGAATTCACAATCCTTGGTGATTAATTTAAAGAGTGGGGATTCTATTTTAGTGAAGTTTTCTATAAATCGTCTACAGTATCTTGTAAATCCTAGAAAACATCGAACATCCTTTTGACAATTTGGAATTGATAATTTAGAGATGACTTCAACTTTAGATTTATCAACTTTAATCCCATCTCTTGAAATGTGATGCCCTAAAACAATGCCTTATGTAAACATCATAAAACATTTTCCATGGCTTAGTGAAAGGTTTGCTTCCTTACATCTTTTAAGAACTCTTTCCAAATTTTCCAACGCTTCTACAAATGTATTCCCGTAGACTGTAAAGTCATCCATATATACCTCTACACAATCATGTATTAGATCAGAAAAAAAATAAAAAAAAATAAAAAAATAAAAAAATAAAAATAATAATAATATATAATAATAATAATAATAATAATAAAATTAATTAATATTAAAAAAATAAATAATAAATAAATTAAAATTAAATAAATAAATAATAAATAAATAATAAAAATAAAAAATAAAAATAAAAATAAAATAATAAAAATAAATAAATAAATAAATAAAAAATCCTAGTACTAATCTTTGGAATGTTGCAAGTGCATTACATAACCCAAAAGGAAATACTCGGTAGGCATAACTTCCCCATGGACAAGTAAATGTGGTTTCATCTTGATCTTCAAGTGTCACCTAAATCTGATGATAACCACTAACACCATCCAAGAATGAGAAGTACTTCTTACCTGCTAATGTATCTAACACTTGATCTATAAAGGGAAAAGGAATATGATTTTTAAGGGTAGCTTTATTCAGTTCTCGGTAATCGATGCACACCCTCCATTTACCATTCTTTTTAGGCACAATCACTAAAGGGGAAACCCATTCACTATCTGAAATTGGATAAATGAAGTTTACATTTAGCAGTTTCTGCAGCGCTTCTTTCACAATTTCCCTAAGATTTGGATTCATCCTTCTCTAAGGTTTTCTGATAGGTCTACAATTTTCCTCAATGTAGATGTGATGTATACAAGTCTTAGGACTAATTCCTTTCATGTCAGTATATTCCCATGCATATGCAGCAAAATGTTGTTGTCATGTCTTGACTAGATTTTCCTATTGTAATTTCTCCAAGTTATTGTTTATGTTCAATGTTCTTCCTGCAAAGATTTCAATTGTAGAGCTACCAAATTCTTCCATAGAATAAAGAGACATCTGCCTAGATGAAAAATATTCAATATTGGATTTTTCTTGAAATTGATCATGTTCATATTCTGGAGATGATTCAAATTTTCCATTGTATTTAAGATTTGACTATCTTCACTAATATCTGAAATAGTAAAGAGAGGTTGAATGTCATTTTCATCATCAATCCATTCTTTGTCATCTATTTTTGTGATTGTTTTTGGTGGAGGATATAGAGTGAATTTCTTTGTTGAATTCCCATCAAAAATATACAATATCACCAGATCTACAGCTAATGAAAGCATCAGTTGTGGCCAGCCAAGGTCTTCCTAATATGAGTGGATGTCCTCCTAGATTGTTCTTGGGGGTTAAGATCATAAAATCAACAGCATATTCCCAAGAATCTAAGGATACTGAAATATCTTCTAACACTCCATCTAGTTTGATTACAGATTTGTTCGCTAATGCAGTAATGTAAGGGTGTAAATAATATTAGGAAGCTTGAGTTGTTCCATGGTTTGTTTGCTCATGATGTTTATTGTTGCCCCTAAATCAATCAATGTATTTGGAATTTCAACTCCATTGATATATGTTTTCACAATTGGACTTCCTGGAACTACATATTTTTGTATGGCAATTTTTCCCATCATTATATCTGTTATTTTTCCTACCAGGTGAATTCTTTTTGTTTCTTTTGCTTTTCTTCCTGGTTTCTTTATGCTCAACTCCTTTATTGTTTTAACTAGGATTGGAATCTCCTTAATGGCTTGTAACAAAGGAATTTTGATACAGACATTTTTTAATTCATCTAGAAAATCATAATTAGGCAACATGGTCTATTTTTCTACTCCTTTATCAACTTGTAATCTTTCAAGAAAAGGAGGTGCAAAAGTAGATATTGGTTGCTCAATGATGGGAGTTGAATTCACTAGTTCTTTTTGTTTTTCATTTTCATTATTTTGGTTTTGGAGAGATGTTCCCTCAAAACTTTTATTGGGTTGTAGAGAATCTTCCTTAGAATTGTCTTGTCCCTTAATAACTACAAAAGACCTTTCATTTTCTAATATCCTACCAGATCTTAGTTGAACATAATTGAGATCTAGAGGAGTGATCATATAAGTTGGAAATTGTTGTCCTTCCACCATGTAAGTATTCTGAGGATTTTTATTGTTGGGGTTTGGTAATGGTTGGGCAGGTAGTTGATTTGGTCTCTGCTGAAATGGCAGTAAGAATTGAGGATTTGGGTTTTGCTATGGAATTTGTTGTGGATTTTGTTGTGGAATTGGTAATGAAAGTTGAGGGTTTTGATTTTGAAGTTATGGTTGCTGATTTTGTTGTGGAATGTGTGGGGGAGGATAATTCTGATATGATGGAGGATATTCATAATATTGAGAAAATCTCCCATAAGGATTTTGTACTCCTTGTGCCCAAGGTTGAGATTGAGATTGAGGTTGAGGCCAAGGTTGCTACCAAGAATTCCAATTTGGTGGGGGCTGAAAATACATTTGATTATTAAATCCTTGATTTTGTGGCCCTTGCCAAGGTTTTCTAGAGATAAAGCAAAGAGGTTCTGCTGAATTTCGAATTGTTTCTTCTTGAAAAATAGCCTTAAGACATGGAATCGAAGGACAACCCGTGGTCTCATGATTCTCTGAGCAAATCACACAAGTCTATAATTTTTGTATCCAAAGAGCATTCTATTAGAGCATGTTTTTTTCTGCATTTTGGACAGAAAATAGCTAAAGCATCAGCCTCGGTTTTCCGCTTGTTTTGCAACTTAGGGGTGTCTATTTGCTCACTAAGACTCCCTAGAATATCTGTTTTGAATTCATCAAGCATATTACCAATTTCTACCCTACTCACTAATCCAGTTGCAAATTTATTTACTTTAACAAGTGAAGGATCTCTTGGGCCTTTCCCAGTTTTGAATTTCCCTCTTGAGAGATGAACACATAATTCTTCTATGTCATTTAATGGAAGTTGAGAAATATCTCCCTTCCCCATCATGTTAACGATATCTAAACACTCATCTCTAATGGCTTTTAATAAAAGATTTTTTAAGATATCTTCATCTAAATTGTCCATCTTTGCTCTTTTCAAATTATAGTTGTATCTCTCAATCAAATCCTCTAAATTTTCATCTTCTCTTTGCATCATTTTGAACACTACATCTTTGTGATTGGTGGGCATGCAATAATCCAAATACCTATCCAAAAACACTTTTTCATGTCATTCCATGTTCTAATGGACTGAGTGACTAACCCCATGAACCACTTCAAAGCAATGCCTTTCAGTGTTGAAGAGAACAACTTAAGTTTTTGAGAGTCTTCTAGATAATCATAGGTTCTGCACAAGACTTCAAACTCAAATAAAAATGTTTCAAGATCCTCACTTTTTAACCCATGGAAGTTTGGGAGGACAAAAGGTGAGATATTTTTCATTGTGGCATTTGTTTCTTCATCCACTATAGGGAATCCAAAATAATTATCTATTTCCCTATTTCTTCTGCCTCTTCCATTATTTCCTCTGCCTCCTCCATTATTTCCTCTACCTCTTCCTCTACCCCCTCCTCCAAACAGTGTGAATTCTTCATCCTCTCCTTCTTCTGCCATTATAGTTTCTTTAGAGTCAGTATAAGGTTCAACCTGCAAGGTTACTTCCTCCTCCTCTGGTTCTTCTATTAATGGGATATGGGAGAGAGGTTCTACTTCTTCTTCCTCACTGGGTATTCCTAATTCTTCAAATAAAATGTGCTCCCCTTTGGAGGTGAAAAAAGCTCCCCCTGTTGTTGGAGACCCAAGATTTTTCTCCTCTAGAACTGACTTGGTAGATGAAGTAGGAGATTCTTTTGATTGGATTTCTTCCCCTGGAATTTCAACAGTTCTACGGCTAGGAGTATGAGCTTGAGATGGAGGTGTATCTCTTCTTGTTCTTGGTGGAGTAGGTGGTGTTGTAGGAATTGAACTCCTGCCTCTAGCTATAAATCTACCCCTAGAGTCTCTTTTCTATGCATATAATTTTTTTTTTGAATGTAAGAGATAAGGTTACCTAGTTACACCTCCACGGTAACAACGCCAAAATTTTTAGTCAATTTAGTGTCCTAAATTGTTTTGCATAAATTATCAACTGAGGCTTGTAAGCTGATGAAGTGTAGTGCACTTTATGTGCTAGTTAACCCTTCTTACTTCATTGTTTTGTATATTATATTGTTTTGGGGGTTTATGTTCTTTGATTCCTAATGATGTACAACTTGAACTATGAGAAACCGAATCTAAATTTCCTAAAGGTGAACCAAGAGCTTTAAAACTAGTCAAAATCTAAGTTAAAAGAATGAAAAAACAGAGCAGCTATCATGTCTTCTCATCTAATCCTAATTCATGAATAATTCTAAAACTAGAAGGTAAAGTTGTAAGTCATGGTTAAATAAATACAGAGAATGAATTTAACTGAAGTACTTCTAGTTACCTTAACCTTTGATTTTGAAATATAACCTCCTTAAGATGGAATTCAAGCAACTTCTGTATTTCATGATCTAAAGAAACTAAATAAAAACATGCAGAGGGTAACTGATTGGTTTCAACCCTGATGTAAAGTGAATGCTTAACCATTTAGTGTAGGATTGATATCAACATGAAATAGTGACCAAAAACATTCATTAGTACAGTGCATTGACAACCTGAACTAGGAAATAAATAACAAAAACAATGAGTAAACTAATCAACAATGCCTTCTCATTACTTTCAACCTTACTCTGTTTAGAGACAAAGTTGTTTCCTTTATGAAATGGATTGGAGAAACAAGACTGCCTAATTGAATTCTAACATTATGCTACTAATTGAAACTAAAAGGAATCAAACTACAAGAAATCAACCTAAGTTATAAACACTGCTAAAATCAAATGAGGAATTTAAAACTAAACAGAAATAAGAAAACAAATGAAAAGAAAACCTCCTCCAGCGCAGGGCCCTCTGCAACTGACTAGGTTGAGCTGCTAACTTAATTCAAAATGATCCTTCAAATGATCATCAGTCAACACACGACTTTTTATTATAAAACAGGAACGAAAGTCCAAAATTACAGAGCTGATAAGTTTAAACTTAATACATCCAAAAACTTTGAACTCCTTCCGGTTCTGTTCAACTAGTATTTAATAGAAAATATTCATAATTGTCTTTTGAGGAAAATTAGCTACAGGTGGTCTACACGTATTACAACCAGTCTGCGTAAATATTTGATCAGTTATAGGTGACTTGAATTCGAACAAGCTGGTTGCACAGAATCGTTGACACGGGTGATTGATCCGAGTTAATGCTTTAATAGATCTATTGGATTTATTAATTAACCACGAAAGGGTAGACAAAGGGTCATATTGCTTCCGGGTTTCATACGTTTGACTCCACCTTTGACTGTGGTATTGAGCTGGCTTTTTTGTCGATTTGGGTTGGGTGACTAGGATAGGATCCATGTCGAGACGATTCCAAAGATGCCCATGTGGCGAGTTTCTTCGTTTGACACCTGTAACTTGTTCAACCATGGAAGTAGCTACAGAACACACAGCTAGCTGCAGAATAGGTGGCGTTCCGTAGCTAATTTGCAAAAACTTATTTCAAATAGAAAAATCATAAAAGTAGAACATGTTGATCATTTAATTCCTCCTTGAGACAAAATATATCGTTTATCAGTGATGGGGATCTGTATTTTATGGAAAATAAGATAAAGAAGTGAGAAAAGTCGTCAAAGAGAGAGTAATTCTGAGGTCCAACAAAAAGCAATTATGGATGTTATGGGTTTCTAATGCTTTGCTTGATCTAGACTAAGTATGCACCTGAGAGTTTGATGATGGATGAGATCTAATGATGGATCAAGATCATAATGACTTTTCATTATGAGATTTGATAATGGATAAGCTAGATCTGAGTGCTAACCAATGTTTTGTGCTTTAAATGCTATGATATGGGTATATCTGAAGACTAGAATAGTTGCGAAGTTATAAGTTTTAATCTGCAGATTTGTACGCTACTTCGCCTTGGTCAAGGTGCGTATACACATTGGTTCGGCATTTCCAAGTAGCGTATGCAAAAGAAAAGTTTGTTGTTCAAATATGACGGATCTATCTGATCAGTATTGTTGTTTTATTGTTGTTTGTCAATGATGTCTTCATTAGATATGAAAGTAAAATTGATTGTATAAGGAGATTGAGTCTGGTTGATTGATTGATTGAGAAAGAAGGGCGATCCTTGTTGCTATTTGTTTAGAACTCTGTAAATTGACAGTAGATCTTCAGAATGTCACTGATTGATACAGTTTGTGTTTCATAGCTTTTATGATTCAATATCTTTAGAGGTATATGTGGGTTGGGCTAAAGGAAGTAGCATATACACACAGGTTGGCTTCATTGAAGAAGCGTATACATTCTGACACATGAATTTTTAGGTTACAGTTGGTTCTGTTTGTTGATGCAGTGTTCTGGGTTCAAACCTATGTATTGGTTACAGTGATTTGTCTGTTCCAATTGATTGGTTGAATTTGACTAAGTTTGAATGAATGATTAATTCAGTCGTGTCAGAGGTTCATTGATTGTTTGATTCAGTATTTCATAGGTTTCATTAATTGTTTGATTCAATATGTTGGAGGTTTCAGTGATTTTTTTATTCAGTATGTCAGAGGTTTTAGTGATTGATTGATTCAATTATGATTGATTTAGAGATTGATGATTGGGTTTCAGTGATTGGTTGATGCAGATGTATTTGCTGGATGTATTGCATTGCAGTGGTGGTTGATTTTGAGCTTCAATGTTAATGATGGGTCTAGTATGAAAATTTGATTAAACATGGCCTACATATTGTGTTGTTGTGTACCAGGAGTATCCAGTATGAAAATTTATCAAACGTGGTCCCTGGAGGATACTGAGGGTTGGAGCCTTCAGTGAGCAAGTTGAAGCTTCTTGACAGTAGAAGATGTTGATTTGATTAGGGGGTTGGAGCTCCCTTCCAGTAGCAGCTCGAGAACGAGTGAAGATTGGAGCCTTCTATAGGTCGGCGCCTACATACTAGTAAACGTATCAGCTAGTACAAGAGCTAGGGGGTTGTAGCTCCCTTCTAGTTGATGCTGGAGAATGAGAGAAGGTTGTAGCCTTCTGCAGGTGGATGCAAGCATACTAGTATGAGTCTACACCAGTACAAGATTGTAAACAAATTATTCTTTATATTAAAAAAATATAGAGACAACAAAAGCAGGTGGTTTTTTTCCCACATTGGGTTTCCACCTTAAATCTTGGTGTTCATGTGTGTTGCTTATGTGTGATAATTTATTTTGTTATTTTTGCACATGGTTACTATTTAATGTTTAATAAAGTAATGATACACTAATTAAATATCAACATATGATGAATTAACTGAATCAAAAGTTAACTGGATATACATTGGTTGCCTTAAGAAAATTTGTGTGCACACGCAAGTCCCTTCACTGAAGTAGTGTATATAAATCTGATTATGGAAATAAAAAAGTTATTGATTTGTAAATACTGATTCACCCTCCCCCCCCCCCCCCCTCTCAGTATTATTCCCAACACCTCAGGCTTGGTATGAGAGGATTAACAAGCTATCTGATGAAGTTGTGATTCACTAGGAGTGAACCTGATCCAAACCATTGCCTTAAGGTTGTGGATGATAGATCTCTCATTCTAGTACCTTATGAGGACAACCTATTTCTAACAAGTGCAAACCGTCTCATTTGAAAAAGTAATAGGGAGTTGGATTCCGGATTTGGAATGGTAAACTGCAAGCCTGTGACTACCCCGATGGAGCTTAACTTTAAGAAGTTATGCAGTAGTGCTGCCAGACCTAACTTGGGAAATGACTCTGAGTTCCGTCAACTCATTATAACATTGATGTTCTTGGGGAACTCTCGTCCGGATATATGTTTTGAAATTATCCTATTGAGCCATCATATGGCTGAGCCTCATTGGATTGGTGCCAAGAATCTTCTAAGATATCTTCAGGGCACAATCTCTCATGGATTGAGATACACTACTAGAGTTGTGAGGCTGCATCCAATGTTGATCAGACAAGTAGTATGGAGGATCGCAAGAGCACTTATGGGTGTTGGTTTTGCTTCGATATCCTGGATGAGCAGGAAGCAGAAGTCTGTGGTTTTGAGAACCAATGAGTCCGGATACATAGCTGTGAGTATGGCCTCCTATGAAGTTGTCTGGTTGTGGAAGCTCTTCTGTGAGTTGTTTGGATACATGTTGGATACCATCGTGATCTTCTATGACAACTAGAAGGGGATTCGATTGTTGAGGAATCATGTGTTCTATGATTGTTCCAAGCATGCAGACATTAGGTACCACTTTATCTGGGATATGGTACATCGGGGAGCAAGAAGGCTCTATCACTCTAGGACTAATGTGCAGGTCGTTGATATTCAGATGAATCCCCTGGGAGAGGTCTAATTCTTGACTTTTGAAGAACGGCTAGGAATCGTGGAGAGGCTCTCTCTTGAAAGTCTAGTATAATATGGACATTGAGCTCTGGGAGCTCCGGGGGGCTTGGGGGTACTTCTTGGAGCGATGAGAAACCATAGGATGAGTGGTTTAGCCTTCCTGTAGTGGTTTGCTATGTAGACAAGATGAGTGGTTCATCCTTCTCCGGTTGAACCACAATCATAGGGTGAGTGGTTCAGCCTTCCCCTGGGATACCCCTAGCGACATGTAGGCAGGATGAGTGGTTCATCCTTCTCCTGCTGAGACATCCTACCCATGCA
This sequence comes from Pinus taeda, assembly GCA_000404065.3. NCBI lineage: Eukaryota > Viridiplantae > Streptophyta > Pinopsida > Pinales > Pinaceae > Pinus > Pinus taeda. The sequence goes on along the minus strand of APFE030836190.1, from coordinate 21,498 downwards.
GTCTGGGACTCATGGGAAGTACCTTTCATCTAGCCAATGAGTAGGGAAATGAGGATATGGACCACTGTAGTACTGATGGACGCATCGTGTTACTACCGTACTCCCTATACTAGGATGATATTGATCTGGGATCAATTGGAACTGACTTCAGGTCAGTAAGAGTGTTTTGACACACTCTCTCTATTGGAACTGACTTCGGGTCAGTAAGAGTGTTTTGACACACTCTCTTTATTGGAACTGATTTTAGATCAATAAGAGTGGTATGACACACTCTCTTTTATATGGAACTGACTTCAAGTCAGTAGAAGATGGTATGATACATTCTCCATCACTTCTTCTTCTTTAATAGTTCAGCAAAGAAGAGCAATGTAGGGCACTGATGGCAGAGATAGTACAGACTGGAAGATGGATTAGCAGATGGAGTTCTCCCTAGTTGAGAGGGAGTGTTAAAATTGGCAACTAGGGCCAAACTCCATGTGGGTCATCTTATTCTCAGCAGCTGATATTTTTCCTGGATTCCTCTCGTCGAGAGGTGTAGGATTGATATAAAGATCATCCGATTCAGACTTGTATTCATGGAGATATAAATTTATTTTTGTTATATGACAATTCGTCAAGGTCGGCTAGCAACCTAAATGTTGCACTATAAATAGAGTTAGATTGAAAGTCATTTTAGTCACATGTCTTGTGATCTCTTACTCTCCACTCGTTTGGGTTTTGGTGGAAGAAGAAGTCACCAAGAGTATTCACTACCCTAGAGGAGATGCCTTAGCTCCTTAACGTTGTCATGGAGGACAGCCCTTAACTCAGTCATGAAGAAGCCCTAACGCAGCCATGGAAGAACCGTTAATGTTGTCATGGAGATGACTTAAAAGTTGTCATGGAAAAGGCTTAAATGATGTCGTGGAAAAGGCTTAAAGGCAGCTCTAGGAGAGGCTTTAACGCAAGTAAGGAGATGCCTTAGGTGCAGTCATAAACTCGGATGTGTGGAGCATAAATACCCTCGGATAAGGAGGTAGTAGGGAGTGAAGTTTGGGCTCATTACATTCTTAGAATGGATCTGAATTCTTGTTGACAACCTCGGCACCAAAGATACGTTAGCCTTACGTGACAAGGAGAAGTATCCTCTCTCGGCATACCTGTGATCTAAAGATGGTGTTCTTGGACGAATGGAGCAAAGAAGGTTGATGATAATCTCAGCATATGTCTAGGCAGCATACCTATAGGTGTTGTCTTGTCCCAGCGTCAAATGGATGGAGCAGAAATGCCTTAAGACATGTAACATTAATCTCTTGAAGATGTTATTACAATCTCGGCATAGCTACAGACTTGGGTGTAGGATCTTGGTGACTAGTTGCAGTCATGGATGGAGTAGAGATCCGTATTATAGAGGACAGTTTAGGATGTCCTTCTTGGAGGTTGGAAATCTCGGATGAGTTACAGTAAGGTACCTCTGTCACAGCATAGTGACGAGTGCATCATAGTGATGAAGTTCAGCATAGTGATGATGAGTGTAGCACAGTGATGAGTGTAGCATAGTGATGAAGTGTAGCATAGTGATGATGAGTGCAGCACAGTGATGAGTGCAGCATAGTGATGAGTGCAGCATAGTGATGATGAGTGCAGCATAGTGATGAAGTGCAACATAGTGATGATGAGTGCAGCACAGTGAAAAAGTGCAGTATAGTGATGAAGTGCAGCATAGTGATGATGGGTGCAGCATAGTGATGATGGATGCAACATGGTGATGGAATCACCTTGGAGAATCCGTTGAAGAATGAGATATGATAAGTGTGCCTTCACCTGAGTTCAGATCTGCAGTCCTTGTCATCAGAACTATTATGTCATCTTCATGGTGAAGATCTCAAATGTCTGATCTTCTATCTTGTCAAGTCAAAGTGTTGACTTCTGATATATATGTACTCTCTCTCTCTCTCTCTCTCTCTCTCTCTCTCTCTCTCTCTCTCTGTTGAACTATTGACAATATAAGAAGATTTGATCAAGGGTTTCCCCACATTGGGGTTTGTCCCTAGCTGGTGCCACATATTGTGCCCTCTTGCCTTTGCTTGTTTTCTGATGTTTATGTTTATGCTCTATCTGCACTTTACTATCATGTTGATGTGATTACTAATATGGAATTGATATTGAGCTAAATGGAAAAATTGAAGTAAATTGCTTTAAGCATAGAACATACCTAAAATTAACAAGTCTACACCAGATGGACATCAAGACTGCCTTCCTACATGGATCACTTAAGGAGGAAGTCTATGCGAAACAACCTCGGGGATTTGAAGAACAGGATAGAAGGACACATGTCTATCGGCTGAAGAAATCCCTCTATGGATTGAAGCAAGCCCCAAGGACTTGGTACAAAAGTCTATATAGATACCTCATGAAATTGGGCTTTACTAGAAGCTATGTCTATCTAAACTTATACTTCAAGGTCGAGAAAGAAATGCCACTCATATTTGTCCTATATGTCGATGATCTCTTTCCGATAAGTGTCAACCCTCTCATTCATCAATGCAAGAGGAAATTGACTTTTGAGTCTGAGATGGAGGACCTAGGTCTGATGCATTATTTCCTAGGCTTGGAGGTCTAACAAAGACCCAACAATATTTTCCTTTCTCAAGGAAAGTACATTGTGAAGTTGTTTGAGAGATGTGGCATGACAGAATGCAAGTCCATGAATACTCTGATGGACATAAACTCCTACAAGTTATGTGGAAATGTTTTTGGTCCTAAACTAGCCAATCTTTCTAATTATTAGCAACTTGTGGAGGCTCTAATTTTATTGGTCAACATCCGTCCGAATACATGTTTTGCAGTGAACACATTGAGCCAATTTATGGTTGAGCCTCACCATGTTCACTGGGTCGATGCCAAGAAACTTTTGAGATATATTCATGGTACTATCAACCATTGTCATAGGTACACTGTTGGGAGTTTGAGGCTACATAGATATATCGATGCTTACTAGGCAGGTAGTGTGGTAGATAGGAAGAGCACCTTCGGGTGCTGCTTCTTTGTGGGGTCCACTTCTACATATTGGATGAGCCATAAAAAAAAATTTGTGGCTCTAAGCATTACTAAGGCTAAATAAATTACAACTAGAATGGCTTGTTGTGAAGCCATATGGTTGAGGAAGCTCTTCAGTGAGCTATTTGAGCATGTGTTAGACACCACCATTATCTACTGCAACAATTAGAGTGGGATTCATCTTTCAGACATTAGAGAAATTTTGAGTTAAACAATGGGCCTCAAAACAAAATTGTACAATAAAAATCAACTTTATAAGAACCAATAGGATTCAATATAATGATGTCAATTATGGGGGATGATTCACCATTTTTGGATTAAAAAAGCAAAAGAAATTAAAAAATAAGAAATATCTACTTTTTCAACTCGTATTTTAAACATATCTCCCTATGATTTCACTCAAATTTCAAGTGAGATCACCTGTTGGATGTAGAATTTAATTTTACATCCAAGGAATATCCATGTTGCATACTTTTGATGGACCCTACAACATAAAAAAAAATGTGAAATACATGAAAAAATGTGATTGCCATCACATTTTTCGTTTATTTCACATTTTTCGTGTAGTAGGGTCCGTCAAAAGTATGCAACATGGGTACTCCTCCACATCCAACGAGTGCTCCCACTCAAAATTTGAGTAAAATAATAGGTAGATAAGTTGAAAATACGAATCGAACATGTAGTTTTTTTCTTTTTTCCCTCCAAAACTTGATGTGGTAATCTAATCTTATTTTATTACTTCCACTATTTTTTTATAATATTCCTTAAGACGCCCATTTTAGACCTCAAAATTTCTCTAATGGAATCTTGTGTTCCATGGTTGCTTCAAGCATATTGACATTAGGTACCACTTTATCCGGGATATGCTACAACGAGGACCAATCAAGCTCCATCACATCAGGACGAATTTGCATGTTTCTGACATCCTCATGAAGCCTCTTGGTAAGGTCAAGTTCATTGCCTTCAGAGAGAGGTTGGGAGTCATGGAATGACACTCCCAAGAGGGTCCTGAGTGAAAATTGAGCTTTGGGAGCTCCTAGGGGCTAGGGTACTTCTTGGAGCTATGTGTAACCATAGGGTGAGTGGTTCACCTTCCCCTATAGGTATGTTTTGTACAAGGTGAGTGGTTCACCTTCCCCTATGGTTGATGACATATGCATAGGATGAGTGGTTCACCTTCTACTATGGCATGTGAGCAGGATGAGTAGTTCACCTACTCCTGCGAATACCCCAGCATACATTCTACCTTTGCAGTTTGGGACTCTTGGGAAGTACCTCTCGTTTGGTCAGTGAGGGCAGAAAAGTGGTTAGGGACCATAGAACTACATATGGACGCATCATGTATTATCATGCTCCCTATGTCTAGGATGCATGATGTTCAACGACTTAATCACTCAAGATCAAGTTTGGTTGGGGTTCTACCCCTAGTTATGTGGTTTGACTTTCGTTAGTGGGAAGAGAGTGGTAACGTCTTGTGACTCACTCTCTATCAATCCTTCTTATTGACCATGATGTCAATCTTCAGTAGAGATGACATGAGATGCAAAGATAGTACACGATGATCAGGATGGCATGACGATGGATGGATATTGGCAGGTGGAATTCTCCCTAGTTGAGAGGGAGTGTTAAAGTGTGCAACTAGGTTCAAATTCCACTTTGGGAAGCTTATTGGTCGAAGATGATTATTGGAAAAAAATCCTCTTTTGAGAGGACCAAAATTGACCCTGAAAGCACTGAATTTGGACAAGGAGAAATATGTTTTTGATGTCAATCCCACAGGTGTGCATTTGGTCAAGGTCAGCTTGAGGTCAAATTAGACAACTTGACCCTCCTCCAACACATATAAATAAAGGAGATCCTTAACCTCGTTTGGACATCTCACACACATCGTTCTCTCTTTTCATATGATTGTTTCGTAAATCTAAGACAGTTGTTCATTCCACACGTGCAAGTTTCTCTTGGAGTTGATTTGACCTACGTTGACTTTATGTTCTTAAGGAGACTCTGACCAACGTTATTTTTGTTCCTAGTATTTCCAAGGATGTTTCTATTCACTATGTTTTGAAAATGAATTAAAAAAATATAGGCACCTTAAGTGAATGGTCTTCCTGGAGGAATTGATCCTTTTGAAGGAATTGGCTTGCTTGAGGAAGTTCAGACTTTTGTTGCTTTCTTACTCCATCACTACTTGTGGAGATGATTTAATTTCACTTTAAATGATCTTCACTTTCTTTAATATTGTTTGTGTGGTTATTTTGATCAATATTCTATTGATCTTTGCCTTTGTTTATCTTTGTTCGGCTAACTATTGGTTACCTTGAGCACACTGACATAGTTCTTAGGTTCCTCTATCTTTGATGTGTTTGCACTTTATTCTCCCTTAACAACCTCATGATAACCAATTCATATTTTAATAAGAGGGGATATTTGGTTCATAACTTCTTCCAAACCTTAACTGGTCATTTACCTTTTCAAGATCATTTCCCAAGGAAACAATCTCAACTTCTAGTTTCTCATGATGTCCTTCATTTTCTTGTAGATGGCTTGTCACCACTTCTTTCTCTCTCTTTGCTTCTTTTACAAGATTTTTAAGGACAAAAACCATTTTCTTTGTTTCTTCATGATCCTTATCTTCATATTGTTGATCAGTGGTTGTCATTGATGTCAACCCAAGCAGCACCAGGGGCTACCCCGTTCTTGCATGGGCATTCTGACTTGAAAACTCATTATTTTGCATCAAAGATCTTCTCGATGGATTCTACTCATCAAGATGCTTCCATTGATATATGGTACGCCTCCCAGTTCTTCATGGTTTGAGAGTTAGTTGTGTTTGAACGGAAACCCCCATTAGTGGGCTAAAACCCCAAGGGTTGAGACATCACCCTATTCCCCAACGATTGTCAATATATGACAAGGATTCTCAACGTAATCTCGCCTCATATAAGCTGAATATATTGAAAATCTAAAGGCATTAAACCAATCATTGACTTAATACGCTCATGTGTCACCTACAACCACACCAAAAAGGGTTAGTGTACAAATTCCTTAGAGCTTAAATAGACAATTGATCAATAACTATTAAACTAAATTAAATTTATTATAAAAAAGAAAAAAGAAAAAAAAATAGAAAATTAAAATGTGTCCCTCTCCAAAACACTATAACACATTCTAAACACAATCAACATGTAATTCATTTGCTTAAGGCTTAAGGTGATATATCTTTTAGTTAAATAAATAAATTAAATTACCTCCAAAGTCTACCTCCAACGTTCATAATAGAAGACCTTCTTAGCTATAAAATATCATCATATACCTTCTATTATATAATGTAACCAAGTGTATTATCTTGTCAAATTGCTCTGAACTATTTCGGCTACCCCTAAGGAGATCAACACAGGCATCAACAGAGAGGGTCGGAGTTTGTTTTTGGTCATGGTGGTCTCTTTGGGCATTAAGGTTTAGGATTCTTGAGTATCATTAATTGTAGGGATATGCGCTTATCTCCAAATAAAGATATTTAGCTTTGTCTTCAAATCTGAAGATGTCATGAAATTCATCATTGTTACGGATTAATTTTTAAGCCTTTATTTAGTTTCGTTGAGGTTGCAAAGCATCATTTATGTAGCACACATTGAAGGTTGCAAGTGATATCCATCTGCTACAGAAGTCAATCTTCCATACTAAAATTCTAAGCCTCACACACAGTCCTATCATATGGAAGCCAATCCTTTTTTAACGTGATACATATTGATCTATTTGGAAGCCGACATATACCTTGAACTATTTCATCTAGTTGTTCCAGAATTAAGGATTGATCCTCTAACACTATCCAAGAGAAACTTATTTCAACAAATCTATTAAGTAAAGGTACATTTGTTTGCATACTATTGTCCAGCAAGAATACTACCTGAAAGGATTTCTAAGGCATTAGAATGGTAACATCACTACAGCTAGAAAGGCACTCAATAGTTACCGCTCCATGGTAATCACATCAGTCTTATCATCAAGCAATGTTAAGGTAAGTCCTATTTTTGTAAATGCTTTTAGGGTCAATATTAGCGTAATTTTGAGGTATCATTGTTTTATTAGATTTTATCATTGATAAAATGTTGGTTAGTGTATCGATTAAATTCTGATGAATTTTCTTTTGATTCCCTTATAAGACATATTTGCAAGCTTATTTATATTATTTTTAAGAAGTTTAGAACTAACAAGAAAAGGTGTCACAAGTCTTATGTCTTGCATTGGTCCTACTATAATACAATTACCGCTTTATTATTCTATCATAGGATCCACTTGACATTTACTTTTGCAAGCAAAGGTAAGATATATGATTAAGCGGTCATATGTTTTTATTTTCTTTTGGGTATTGGGATTTGTCTTGGCATTACTCCTTGTGGGTAAATTGACTCAAGAGTTGCAGTAGACCCTTAAGAATGACAATCCAAGGAATAAAATTCAAGGGATATAGCAAAGGGATCAAGGTAAAGAAGTAGTAATGGCAAAGCAACAGGGCCTAAGATTTCACTACTTGAACATTTGAAGGTGGCATGATGCTATTTAAAGAAGTGAAACATAATGTGTTCTATTGAGAATAATTTCTCCTAAAATAGTAAGAGCATAAGCAACATTAGCAAAGGCCTCAGAATAGTAAAAGGAAGAAATAGTGACGGCAGTACAAACTAAGCAACAGCAGGGTTCATCAAGAAAAACAGTTGGTACATTATTTTTGAATACATACTGTAAAATTTGTCCTAGAGTCCCTTTTGTAAATTGAAGTCAAACATTGTAATTGTAAAAGTTGTGTCATTTCCTAGAGTTAAAGAAGGCAAATTTAGTTTGGGATAAGGGTTTGTATTACGGTTGGGACAAGGGTTCTAGGTTTGTTGAGTCAATGGTAGTTTAGGTCCTACTGTTATTTCAGTCAAGAAAAATCATTGTACTATTGTTGTAATGTGGATCATTGTCCCTGGTACGAGTGTCCACACTTTGTATTTAATTTTTGTCTTTATAGGGTGGTAGGTGGTGCGAAGCAGGTGAATGAAGTCACCTATAGGTTGGGGCTTGTAAACAATTCATGGTGGTAGGGTGGTGCTAGGGTGAGTTGTGGCTCACTTGGGTGTTGGGGCATCCATTCAGCTGACTGTTGATAAAACCAGGGCATTGCAGCATCCTTCCAGTGGGAGCTGAAGAAGAATACTTTTCTAGAATTCTAGGAAGTTGTAGCTTTCATTTCAGTTGGGGCTGGAGATTAAAGAATTTATTAGAAAAGCGTTAGGTGGTTTTGACACGGAGGGGGTTTTCCACCTAAAATTCCCGTGCCTATTGTGTTCCATTGTTTATAGTTTTTACTGCATAAACATTAATAATAATTGAAGATTAACTAATGCTCTGAAAGATTTAAAAAGTGTTAATTTCTAAGAAATATTGATTCGTTGCCCCTCTCAGTATTTCCAACACATAATCCTACAATAACTCCTCCTAAATTTTGTTTATTAATGTGAGTCCCTTTATCTCTTCTAAGGTAGTAGAGAGATAACCTTGAAAATCTTACCTTCAATTTCCTTCTCTGCATTTTTCTTCTCTTCCTTGTTATCTTAAGTTTTGTTGTCCAAAAGTTTGTGCATTCATGACTAGAAAATCATCTTCATCGTATTGCCTTCATATTTTGCATATGGACAACTAGAAGTAAAATGACCTTCATTACCACAACTAAAACGGAGTGGAATATTACCTTTTGTTGGTTCCTTGCACTATATCTTATTTTTCTTTCTGATTTCCAAGGCCATGAGTAGGCATTCTTTTTTATCATCATTAGATGCATCTTCATCACTATCTTTTGATAAGCTACTATATTCCTTGGAATATAAACTTTTATTCTTGAAAGATATTCTCTTTTTATGAAATTATCCTCTATTTATATGTTTATTTTCATCATCATTATCTTTTTATTTTCCATATGGACATTTTGAAGCATAATGACCTATTCTACCATAGGTAAAACATTTGAATGGTAGCTTACCTTTATATTTTCCAAATCCTCTTTTTAGATTTCTCATGAATTGAGCTTCTTCTTCATCTAATCTAAAGCTAAAGTGATCATGGTCCTTGTGTCCTTTTGCTTTCTTTAATGCTTTGGAGGTTGCTTCCTTTGGTTCTAACTTTTCTTTCCATGTTCTCATCTCATATGCAATGAGTATTCCATGTATTTCATCCATCTTCAAGTTTTCAAATTCTTTCATTTCTTGAATAGATAAAACCTTTGGATTGAACCTCAATGGAAGAGATCTCAATATTTTTTAAACAATGTCAATCTTCAATATTTTCACCCAATCCTTTAGTAGCATTCACAACTTCATCTACTCAAAGGAAAAAATCTACAATGTCTTCTCCATTCATCTTTAAACTTTAAATTGTATTCTATGAGTTTGAATATTAGCCCACTTTACTTTATCATCTCCTTCATAGTTTCTTTGAAGTCCCAAACTTCTTTAGCAAAGTCACGGTGCATTACCTTGACAAAAACCTATTTGTAAAGACCATTCAAAATGACTTTAATTGCTTTTGAATTATTTACATAAGCTTTCTTCTCATATGCATATGTTGGAGGAATTTTTGGAACTCTATAACCTTCTATCACTAAAGGCCAAACATCAACACCAAGAGACATTAGATGTTCCCTCATTCTTATCTTCTAGAAAAAATAATCTGATCCATCCAATAATGGAAATCTAAGTGTAAGATTCGTCTTAACTAGTCATAATCCCTTTGAGATCTATGTTCCAGTGGTTACACTACTTCTGAAGGAATGTGCTATGATACTAATTGTTGGAATTCATAATTACTGAGAGAGGGGGTGAATCAAAATAATGACAATTATTACTTATTTAAATCCATTCAAACATCATAAAACATCAATCTCATAAATTGAAAAAATAACACAAGAGATACGTGGAAACCCTCATGGGAGAAAACCACAATATTTCTTTATATGAAAGATCATGTATGCAGAAACCTACTATTACATCAATCCCTTTTAATACTTTGTAGGCACCAACCTACAAGAGACACTAATCCCCTCTACTACTTTGTAGACACCAACCTACAAGAGACACCAATCCCCTCTACTGCCTTGTAGGCACCAACCTATAGGATACATCAATCCCCTCTGTTGTAAATATTTGTAGGAACCAACCTACTTGCTTGCTTCTTCACAACCAGTGTAGTTGCTTCTACTTTCACCAAGTATGCTTGTTGCTTCAGTATTCACCAACTCTGTTAGCTTCTTCTTCCTTCACCATGTCTACTTGTTGCTTCTTCCTTCACCAAATCTACTTCTCGAAAAAACTTGTTTCTTTTCTCTTATTCTTAAGAATGAATTTCCATAGCATGTCATGTATACAATTTTGCAAATTTGGTTATGAAATTTCTATCACGGGTACCTAGAGGTCTCTTCTTTTTCTTGTCTGAATTTCACAGTCCAAAACATCTTAGAGAGAAAGTTATAGAAAAAATGGAAAACTAACCTTTTTGAAGCATGTTTCACTAACTTTCTCAAATCATATCTCTGAAATTATAGTGAACCAAGGTTTGTTTCAAGAAGATTTCAGGAGCACTCAAGAAGTACAAATTTATTCAACCATATCTATGAAATTATAGCGAATCAAGATCTGAAATTTGAACCACAAGTACAAGAATATCTTCTATCTGTATCCTCCAAGTTTCATGGTCTAAAACATCATAGACGAAAAGATATAGTGAAAATGCCAAGATGGTTCATTCACTCCATAAATCACATTTTTGCTTCTACCTTTAGACTATAAGAATCACTCCAAAAGTGATTCCTTATCTCCCCTTGTGACCTCATATCTATTATTTGATGAATTTATATTAAAATGAATTCATATTCCCTTTATTTGTAGTGCTTGTACGTTCACTTATGTAGATGACTTATAAAATTGGTTGGGTCGCTAGCTTGTACGTTCACTTATGTAGAAGACTTATAAAATTGGTTAGGTCACTAGCTTGTACTTTGGATGGGTTATCTTGACAAAATATTCCATATCTCCTCATACCTATGGAATTATAAGGAATTCCATATGTCATTGGAAAGGTATAAGAATAAAATTTCCAACCACATATCCTATGCTCTCATTTGATTTGGGTAATTGAGTAAAAGTGCCTTCAAAGGCAGGGTATCTAAATGGGGCTTGCTTGTACTTTAGTTGGGTCATCTTGGCAAAATATTTCATATCTCCTCATTCCTATGGAATTAGAGGGAGTGACATATACCGTTGAAAATGTATCATAATAATATCTCCAACCATATATCTTATTCTTCTATTTGGTCTATGTAATTGAAGTAAAAATGCCTTCAATTATAGGATACCCAGTTAGGGTATCAAAAGTCCAAAAGCAATATTTCCACCCATCATTTGACAATATTTATCCTGGAAATAAGTATTCTCCCTTTATATTTGACATCAATGACAACAATATTTCCAACGAAATTCCACATGGCACAATGGGGTAACATGTTAAATGATCATCTAAGCAAGATGGTGTGTCCTCCAACAATGGCTCCTGTAACAGCCCAAAACAACATCTAATTAACTTATTAACAATAAATTTAAACAATGAAGAGTGCTTACCTGAGCTTACCTGTGCATGAAGTAGGCTTACCGCAACATGGTTTTGGGGACAACTCTCCTCCCAACCTTAGGCTCAATTGTGCAGGATTCTGCTACAACTGGCCACCCCTGAGCCCTCAATCAACGACTACTGCCAGTATTCCTAAGTCTCAATACTCTCCTAAGAGAATGAAGACATAACCTCTGAATGATGGAACAAGACCCCTTCCATTCTCCTCATCATTCCTTAAATAGAAAAAACATTGGATGGGAAACCACATGCACACCTCCATGTGTCTGCATGCCACATGCCCACCCTCCATGTGTCGGCATGTTAATTTTTGATAATTTTCTTTTTTTATTTATATTTTTATTCGTTATTTTGGTTATTACTATTTTTATTTTTATTACTTTTTATT